>PVIJ01012558.1:0-49106 GCA_004024925.1 Scalopus aquaticus
CTCCAAGCGCAGAGGAAAAACAAAGTATAAAAATACTTACTTAGGTTTCAACTCATATAAATCAAAGACATTCACCCTTAATACAGTTAAAAAAAAAATCTTTTCTGCTCTCATTTTTCTTACTAACCAAAAAATTTCTTGAAGTTTGCACCTTTAGAAAGTACTTTCAATGTTCCAATGATGGTTTATTGAATTTCTCAAAAGCAGAAGTGATTTTTTTTTATTTATCTCCTTGAATAGACTTCCACATTGTAGATATGTGACTTCTTATTTCCCCACATTGGAGGAGGTATATTCATTTATTCATAAAGGGTAGACGTAAGGCACACCAGGTGCAGACCACAGAGGTACACAGTATGGGGCCATAAAAGACCACGAAGACCTGATCATCACAACACACACATACTCACACCTCAGCAGTGTCATGTGATAAACTAGTCAGCATTTCATGGTATCATTTGGCTGTGTTCTCAGCTACTATGCTTAGGCTGTCTTACTAAATTTGGGGTTGAGCAGCTTCAGACAAACTTTTAAATTAGTATTTTGGGAAAACAAGTTGGAGGTTTTGTTTCTGTTGTCCTGTGTGTAACGTGTTTTTCAAAGGACCATCTGGAAAAGATGGCCCGCCAGGTGTGAAGGGGAAACCTGGAGTAGCCGGACCACCTGCCACCGCGGCCGGGACAAGGGACTTCCTGTTCACCCGACACAGTCAGACCACGGCGACCCCCTCGTGTCCAGATGGGACAGTCCCGCTCTATAGTGGGTTTTCTCTGCTTTTTGTACAAGGAAATGGACACGCACATGGACAAGACCTGGGTAATGTTCCAATTTCCAGCCACTTTGCTTCACATACACAGATTGTGAACGTGTAGAGTATCGGGTAGCTGCCTCTGAAGTTAGGTGTAAACAGTCCCCCAGTGTCTTAAAACAGTTTTCAAAGAGAAAAAGCAAAACACTGGCTTCATGTCTAATTTTTACATAAGGCTGTGGGAGAAGTTGAGCTTGTAAGTACCAGTCCAGCCTGTCCTGTTTAATAATACAGAACAGTTTTCACATAAACCACCCATCTGGTTTTTAATCGTAAAAGGAACATCTTTCTAACACTTTGGTTATTACATACATATGAAGAACTTGGAATACTTTGAAGTAGAGACATTTTTCCAACTGACCTCTACCCTTATCAAGTTCTAGATTGATTAGAAAGGACCACAAGACATATTAAGGGTGGGAAAAGGGGGATTTGTTTGCCTGTTGAACCTTTGATGTCTGTCATTGCTGAAATTTTTCAATAACATCTTTTGCAATAACTCTTTTGTATTGTGATTCTCTAGTTTTTGTCCCAGTTTGTGTTTGAATTAGGCTCAATGTTGTAATAACACTCAAGATATTTTTCATTGACTGAGAGTGATACCGGGTTTGATGTTTTATTAGGAACTCTAGGCAGCTGCTTGCAGCGATTTACTACGATGCCATTCTTATTCTGTAACATCAACGATGTATGTAATTTTGCATCTCGAAACGATTATTCATACTGGCTGTCAACACCAGCTTTGATGTCAGTAAACATGGCTCCAATTACTGGCAGAGCCCTGGAGCCTTATATTAGCAGGTAAACATCTAATCCCTTAGTTTTAAGATGGGGCAGGTGACTCACTTCTGTTGTAATGAAATGTACCTGTTTCAGGTGCACTGTCTGTGAAGGGTCTGCGATGACCATCGCCATTCACAGCCAAACCACTGACACTCCTTCATGTCCCCAGGGCTGGATTTCTCTCTGGAAAGGATTTTCTTTTGTCATGGTAAGGAGAAAACGGACAACAAATTCACTGTAAAGATGATCTCTAGGATCTCACATTGGGTTGGGCGAAATGTGGTCCCAGGAATGGTGCTGATTAAGCGGCAAATGCAGTCAGCCACAGACATTTGCTTGAAAATTGGCAAACATGTTTCCTTTTACTTTAAGTTGTGCTTTTGGTAAATAATGGAGCATTTTTAAAAACGTGCTTCTCGGGAGGAAATTACCCACAAATTCTAAACAAGACATCAAGTGAATGATACCTACCAAGTTGTTGGTAATAAAACGCCTATTTTTTTCATGTGGTAGCTTTTTAATATTAACAGCTCTGTAATCTTTATGAAAACCTTGCCAAGTAGTTTCTCTCCTCCATCGTTACACAAATAAGAATAAAGTCATGTTGACAAGGCCTCACAGCTTTTGCAGGGTTAAGGTAGGACCTGAACCCAACCTTTGAGCCTTTTGCTATGCCCTTTTGAAATGTGAAGGTGTGAATTTAGGAAAATAACTTTTTAAAGACAAATATCCCAGATCTAAATGCTAAATGAAGAAATTGATGGACTGGGCAATTCTGCATCTGCATATATGTGGTTAGTGGTGGTTGGTAGGATCACTTATAACACATTATGGATTCGTCTTCCCCCTTCCTTTCCCACAGCTATCCACTCATCCATTTATGAATTCATCAAATAGTTATTGAACACCTACTATGTTTCCTGACAGCTCTAGGCACTAAGGATACCAACAGAGAACCAAAGTTCCTTCTTCATGGATGTCTTAATGAGGAAGGTAGACAATAGACAAGAAGACAGAATGACAGTAAGAATTAGAGTTCAGATGGTAAGGCAAAGGAGAGACTATGACAAGGATGAGATCAAGGAAAATCTCTCGGAGTTTGTATTTAAGTAGATCCTTCGATAACAAGAGAGTCAGACCTGGATTCCAGGCAGAGGGAACAACTTTTATTTTCTTTTTGAGGACTTTTCCTCAACTGGGAATGTACATGGAATGCTAGTAAATCTGAGGAAAGCATAGGAAGTCGAATTTATGCCTTCTGTTTGTTTGTTTTTATTGTCTTCTGTTAAAAACAAAAAGTAGAGCATTGAAAATGTGAACCTTGTGCACAGGACTGCTCTTTGTGTATTTTTCTCATGCTAGTTTACAAGTGCGGGATCCGAAGGTGCTGGGCAGTCGCTGGCTTCCCCGGGCTCCTGCCTGGAAGAATTCCGAGCCAGCCCCTTTATAGAATGCCACGGCAGAGGAACGTGCAACTACTATTCAAACTCCTACAGTTTCTGGTTGGCTTCATTAACCCCCCAAAGAATGTTCAGGTAACTATTAAAATTCAGGTTTAATCCAGTGGTTCAGCTGTGGGATTATTCAAAGGTTGTCTGTCCTCGATTTTCTTCACCTATATGTTGATTAACTCACAAAAAATATCCCAAGCCACTAAAATCTTGTTTAGCTCCACACTCCAGTTTACAAATGTTCTAGAGTTAATATGTAACCCTGGTTTTGTATTACCCTAACAATAAAGACAACAAAAAATATATGAGTTTCATCATCATGAAATATAAAGTATTAAAATATAAAAATATGAAGTTATCTGTTAATCTTAATTAACTGTACTGGAAGTGAATAATGCAACCTGCTTAAAAGGGTAGTTTTTAATTACAAAAAAAGGTAATCTCTAAGTTTTTATCAAGGCCCATATTTCCTTAGTGTTGTTAAAATATGACTAAAAGATTAAAATGTTGACATACATCCTTTTTCAGAAACATGCCTCCTGTAATTAGATGAGCTACAATAATCATGAGGAAAATGCAAACCCAGCAAGAGTTCCCTTTCTATATACAAAATGATGATTTTTTTTTTTTTTGGTTTTGGTTTATTTCAGAAAACCTGTTCCATCAACAGTAAAAGCTGGGGAGTTAGAAAAGATAATAAGTCGCTGTCGAGTGTGCATGAAGAGAAAACATTGAAGAAATCAAAGAAAATAGAACTGTTGTTTTTCATCCCAAATAACCAAGTAACAGTGCAGAGCAAGCATTTATTTGGGTATTTTTCTTTTACCAAACACTATTGCTCTATGATGGCTTGGTGCCAAGTTTTTATTTGTTTCTCTAACCAACAAAGCATTTCTTTTAAATTAGTTCATGAGCCTGGTCTCTAAATCTGTGCTGTTTCAAAGTTCCCTAAGCAGGACCACAAAGTTGCAACTCTGTGTTCTGTTTGTACCTAGTGCACTATCTCAATGGGGATTGTATAAAGTTTGATGCTCCAGGGTAAGAGCTAACTGGAGTCCCAGGACTGGCCAATCCTGTTCCATTTTTGACAACCAGGGAGGCTGCATCCATCTGAGATTTTCTCCCACCCCCTTCCTGAAACTTTAGACCCGGCATAGGGATGGGGCTGGGGTGAGTGGCTCACATGGCTAGATCTGGGCTCACAGACCTGTGGTGTAACCTCTGGACTGAGGGAACCGGAAGTGAGCCGAGGACCGTGAATTTTTCCAGAGCTCTTTCACGCATCCCCAAGGCTAAGACCAGAAGGGAGTTCCCTTCTGGGGAATGGAAGGGAATCATAATAGCCTTGGGATACTGTATTATTTGGTTTTGTATTTTTAAAAGATACTGTTTGTCTAGTGAATTCATTTCACTGAAGCAATGTAGCCCTCTTGTGTTCAGAGGAGACACAGGGTTTATCCTCAGTGAAAAGTGTCTCATTTTAATGTCTTTTACCAGCACATCCACACCACCAGCAAGGGCCCTGCTTAGGGGACGCCTTACCCCCTTCTACAAATGTTGGTGCATTTTCTAAATGAGTGACTCACTCATCAGTGAAAGATCTCAAGGTACTTATTAGCTGATCAGATTCAGAATCCTGTTTCTCCTGTGCTCTAAATATTCCACTTAACCTGGTTACTTACAGATTTATTCTCTTTTGTAAAAAATGTGTTTCTATGTTACATAGTCGTACAAACCAAAGTTGAAAGGCTGCATTGTGTACAAGTCTTAGCTACAAATTGTAGAGTTTGACGGTTATATGTCTTAAGTTTTGCTTTTCAGGTCATTGATACATTCCCGAAGTTACTTCATTCGCCTTAACAAGGGTCTTTTTCAGCACCAAGCCATGCCCCAGGCAGCGAGCTAAATTAAAAAGCTATTAAGGGGGAAAAGAAGAGCCTTCTCTCTGATTTAATAGCCCAGGGAAGGTAACTTCCTGTTTGTGTTAAGAGTTCCTCATACAAGAGTTGTTTTCTCCCCCATTTGTTATTATTTTTCTTTTTCATTATCACAATTCAGTAGGCCTAACTATGGCTGGGGAGAGCCCAGGACTTCTTAGCTTTTCTTAGGCTTCTGAGAAGCCAGGGTCCGGACAAGGTTAAGGAAAGAAAGATCTGCAAAATACCCAGGGCCACTTCTCCTTGGTGCTGGCACGGCTTGGTGAGTGTCCGAGGCCAGGCATGCTGAGACCAAGCTCTTAAGGTGCTGCTTCATCCATCCAAGTGGAGTTGGTGGTGCTGATATTTAAATTCAGGTTTTTTGTCCAATCTCAGTCACTTTGTAAGTGACGAACTGTGACATGGGTCCTCCTTCACTGCTTACCTGACCACTGTCAAGCCATTTTTACTTTGAAACTGAGAAATACATTTACTTAGGTTATTCAGACTCATCTAATATTATGGCTTTCTTGCTTTAAAAAATAGCCTGTTTTCCCAATGGTACTATAAAGGCCTACAGGACTAGCTGATCGCACACTCCCCACAGGCCAGTCCTTCCGACAGTGGGGTCCCTGGACCAGCAGCAACAGGGAACTTGTTGCAAATAAAAATTACAGCGCCCACCTCAGACCTGCAGAATCAAAAACTCTGGGGCTCAGACCCAGAACTCTGTGTTTTAACAAGCCCAGAGGTAATTCCGCTGCACTGTAAAAAGTACTTTGGGCAACACCCAAGAAATAATTTCACAGGCAGTACCAGGTACAGCTGGCGATGGATACTCCATCCCTGTCTCTCTTCAAAATACCCAACTGCAAATGAACTTAAGGGCATCCAATTTTGTTAATAAGTCAAGTCCTAGATTGGTGCTAATGTCAGGTGACTGACCTTGGCTTATCATCAAGCCTGGTCTCTTCTTACCTGTGTTTGACTTCTGAGGAAGACAAATGATGCTAAAACCTTAAATTCCAAAGGAAACCACACTAACAGTTATTCAGTCATGCTTCTAAATGAACATTAAAACACAGCTCATGTGTCTTACTTTCCAGATACCTGTGAGAAGCTTACAAACTTATTAAAATTTAACGTTGTAGATGAACGTTGTATGTAAGTTGTTTCTTTTGAATTTGAGGCTTTGACTTTGGAATTTCGCAGAGTGCTAAAATAACAATTTCTCAGAGGTCCCATTTTTTTTGCAAGATAAACATTATTAGGTAACTTATTTATAAAGTATTAAAATGATGCTTAAAGTGGAATTTTATTGTTAATTTAACTTACAAGGATTTTTCTATGAGTTAAATGTAATTTACTACAACTAAACTTAATATTTACTCTATAACCAAATGAAATATATCGAAAAATATATTGACTATTATATATTATTGACTATTTTATATTATATACCCTGACTAAATTACAATGTTGTAATGTACTAATATTTCTGTAATTATTGCTAAAATGTTTTATTGAATTTTTAAGAATAAAATTTGGGAAATTGTATTTGGTCTTTTTTTTCCCCAAAAACGGAAATTAACTATTTTTTGAATTGTAAAGACAAAGGTGTTCACGGTAAAATACAATGAACAAAACACATTATGAATGTAAAAATTTCCATGATCTAATGTTCCACTCCCACCCAAGATAATTGTTATATACCTGCCAGACTTTTTTTCTGTAAGTATATTTTTAAACAAGATATAGGATTAAAAAAATGCAAGATTTTCTTTTAAAAAAACAATTTTTAAAAACATTACACCTTGGACATATTTTCACATCACTAGACAAGAATTAGTCATTGTTTATACCCTCTCTTTTGGAAACAGAGACAAGCAAACAGATGAAAAAGTAACTCATTTTGAAGAATCAGGCTAAAATTAAACATTCAGATAAATATGACCGCCTATAGATTTCTGTAGAGTCTGTGGTTTTTCTAAAAATGCTGACATTGCTCAAAACCTTTTTCGAGCTATTGTTTTCACGTTATCTTCAATTCTAGTCCATCTGTGAAAAATGGAAATAGGTCTCATGACTTTATACTCAAGATCCACAATACGCTCAATGTATTTGGTTCAGATACTCAGATGAGTGAGATATATACCTTAGCCTCAACATGGAACTTAATAGCAAATAAGGCAAATGCATAGTTATAATATTGGAAAGAATGTGATAAGAGCTTAAGAGATGACAAATAGTGGTTCAAAAGTTGGGGCCTCAGGAAATAATTCACAAAAGAGGGCACATTTTGGGTTGGCCTTTAAAGCAGTTAGAATATCAAGAAGCAGAAGGTAATTAGAGGCGAAGGCATTCCAGGTGGCAGGAAAGTATGAATAAGGCAAATAGGCAAGCAGGAAGAACTCCCAACTCAGAAGAATTAGCGGTTAAGAATATATACATAATATCATATATATGTATCACACACAGTGGAAAAGGAGCATTGTAGGAGGCGAGGGTCATGCTAGGTAGGATGTGGAATACCAGAATGAATTTGTACTTCATGAAGATTTTGAGCAAAAGAGTATAATGATCATATAAGCAGTAACCTTGAAGAGCCAGAATTTAATACACTCCCCTTGCCAGGCCAATTGCATAACTTCAAATATTTTTTTAAATTAAGTGATTTGTTAAGAATTTTTGGATTTGTGGAGAACTATAAATCATCAATTTCTTTTTTAACCGGGGGCGTCAAATTTGAGGTGTTGTAACCATATCTTTTCTATTTTGCAATTAAAAGAAACTCCTCTAGACTAAAAACTAGAGTAAGTGAAATAAACACTACTCTTTGTTCTCTCTTCTTCCTGCATGCTCCTCATGATGCACTGTTAACTGGTTCCGATTGCATTCCTGGGACCTTGGAAAATGGATGGTGTTATGCCCCTAATAAGATTCTCTGCGTCCCTCTGAGGTTGATAGTAGATTCAGGTACACATCTGCCGATTGCTGAGAAAACACCCTATTGGGAAAGCCAGACATCTTTATTCACATCCCCTTGACTATCTGGCATCTTCTGGAAGCCCTAGATTCTCTCATGCTCCCTTCCCTGTCATATAATCACAGCACTCCAGACATTAGAGGAGAAGGCTTCATTAGGATGCCAACCCAATTGCTGGCTCCTTTGGTGGCCATTTTATGTAATAAGCTCCTTCATGTAAAGACATTTCTCATGGTTCAGAGTTTGACTTTTTGGTTGCAAGCAAAAGACCCAGTTTGGTGGTTTACAGTGTCACAAATTATAAAAATAAGTTCCTTGTGGATCCAATGTATAAGAAGAATGGGGGGGGGGAAGACTGAAGATGGGAGGCCATTTAACTGGGTAACTGCTCAAATGATGAGTAGTGGTCTCGCAGTGGGAATACAAATGCCACAGAATATGGACAGTTGATATTGATAAGGGAGAATCTAAAGAATGAGAAATGGGAGACAGTGAAAGGTGAGTTCCTAATTTTGAAACTTGGTGACTGGAAAAATAACCTTACCATTAAACAAAAAAGGAAATTCAGCAAAAGGATCTGGATTGGGAACAGGAAGAACATTTGAGCGTGAACCCCTGTTAGGATCAAAGCACTGATGGTGCAAGAGTATAAGACTAATGAGTGTGTTACTACGTTCCATTTATATGCCATCTTTACCCACAAAAGATTTGAGGCAACTGTGGGTGTAAAAATAATGCCGGATTGGATCAGAAAGAGGAACAGACACATTAAATCCATCAGAAGAGAAGGAAGACCCAGCATGAAGTATTATCACAAAGAAGCAGTTTCCAGTGAGGGAGAGAAATGTCTTTTATTTGAGAACCTACTATTAGACAGCATTAGGTCTTATTTAACACAATTAAATGATTTAGGAAGATTGCAGGGGAGGGGTCAGGATTAAGGGATAAGACTTGGATTTGGTAATTGGATCACAATCTTCATTTGGAAATTGGTTCAATTTTTTTTTGAGGGGGAGGGAGAAAATTGCAAGTAAGTGGTGGAAGAAAGGATACTAGTGGAAGCAGAAGACCCTCATTTCAAAATGTCTGGGTCACAGATGACCTACCCAGCTTGGTCTCTCCTTTCCCCCAAAACCTAGTGGCTGATTATTCCTAAAACTCAAAGGATTGCTATTATTTGAAATGGCCCAAGAACTCAATTCTCAGAGGGCTTCTCAAATTATTTTTGAGTTATGGTAACATCTCAGGAATATCCTCAGATTCTGCGACGTATATGCTCGTGTGCATATCTTTTTTGGCTGTTCGTTAATGTTGAGAAGTGCAAAGAATTCGTAATGTAGCTTCAGCCCGTCCCAATGCTGAACATGGATTTTCCTGTGGAAAGTTAGTGGTTAGGTGGTGAGATGCAGAGAGCATCTCCGGGAGAAAGATCTCCCCGGTAGAGGGGTGGAACAGTAATCAAAACTGGCAAGTTCAAGAATCACTTACAGAGAGGGTGAAATATGCAGATTCTCACGCCTCACAGCACATGGATTTTAATGAGGATGGTCCTAAAAACAGTAATTCTAACTGACCAGCGAAGGTTTGTCTTGTAAACATGAGGTTCCTAAAGATCGGGAAATCTAGTAAATTAAGGGTGAACCAAACGCAGGTTTGGCAGAAGTGCTATCTGCACTCGGCCCTCTTTGCCCACATCAAAGATGTCTCCGTGTCGACGTCGCGCGGCCCCCGCCCTATGCGTGAGTCTCACGTCCGCCCTTTTCCGTGTCACATGACCAGGAACCTGCCTCTGCTACGGCTGCTGGAAGGGGCCAACTTGGGCCGTTCTCGCGTCTCTCGGCCCGCTGCGGGCCGCTCCGGCCGGTGCTTTGCCCGGGCGCCTCTGTGCGCTCGGCCAACGGCCTCTGAGAGCGCTCGCCCGAGCGCCCCGGGAGCCGGCGGGCGGCGGCCCTCGCCGGGGACCCTCCAGCGGGCCCAGGGGTGAGTGTCGGCATCCTCCCTACCCGGGGCCCGGAGCTCGGGCCTAGCGCCGCGGTGGTGACCCTCTGGCCGCCAGCGGGAACCGAGGTGGCCCCGGCCGGAGCTCCGACCCTCGGACTTCGGGCCTTCGACCCGGGTTTTCCCTCATCTCCGGCCCTCTCCGCCCCCTCGGGACCTGCGGCGAGCGAGGGGGAACTGCACACGCGCCGGCCCGCGTTTGGGGGCCCACCGCTAGCCCCTTTCTGGTTCGTTGCCCCGTTTTGTGCGTGAATCCCGACCTTTACGCCTAGAAGACAGGCGGGGTCGGGAAACCCCGGGGGCTTGAACCCAGGACCTCGTCGGTCATCCTGCCGGCCCCGGCGCCTTGCAGTGTGACCTTGAAGCAGACGCCAGCAGCCTTTTGAAGCAGGGTTTTTGCTTGTTACTCGCTCAGAGGAAAATACGTGTTCGGGGAGAGAGGCCGGAGGAGGCCCGGGGCGGGGCGGCCCTGCAGGTGTGGATGCCGGAGCGGCCCCTCGGCCTCCGAGCTGGAGCTGGGGAGCTGGAGCGAAGCCCCGGTGCCGGGCCGCCCAGCCCGGCCGTCGTCTGCAGGACGAGCCCCCCTTTCACCAGACGAGAAAAGCCCAGGCTGAATCCCAGGACAGGGGAGCAAGGGCCATTCTCCTGGGAGGACGCTTTTTAAAGCAGTGGTCTCTTTTAATGACAGAGTATTGTTAAAAAGAAAGAAAAGGCTTCGGGGGCCCTTGTTCCCAAATATAGAATCGGTATCTCACCGAGAAACTGCCAGCTCTGCATCGCTCCCCAGATGAAAGTCATTTCTGTGTCCTATTCACTAATACAGTCCCAAAGGAAAAACCCTTAGGGAAATGGAGGAGGAAAGAATTGAAACAATTGAGTTGTCTTTAGTAGTTTCCCAAGTAATTAAATGAGGGCTGGGGGACTGTCACCTTTTCGGTTTTCAAATGCTTGTACTGGTTTGGCTGTTCTCTCCAAAAGGAAATGTGTGTGTTCTATCCCTTCCTGTCCGTTAGGGCTGCCTCCTCTTAGGGTGACAAAGTTTAGCTGTTGCTCTCCTCCCTCTTGTTGTCGAAACTTGTTTTCTGTGGGTTCATAACCTTACTTTGCTTTTCCAGGTTGTCGGTGACTTCAAAAGTTATAATTGATCTTGGATTGCCACACCCTCATTTTCTAATATGCACATTCATTTAATTGCTTGGCAAGAGCTGAGGCAGGGTGACCTATACAAAAACCTTGAACAAGATCCACGCAATTCGTGATAAAGCACTGGATGTTTTATATTTTTGCAATTGGAGAATTATATCAATTTTTGCAACCACAATCAATTTGAACCAAGTTGTTTTTGTGACTTCCTAGGCTGTTTTCTCAGTCCCAGTGTTCTGATCTAGAAAATGAGAACCCAGGTTTGATTCACCGTGTCCCCAAACTAGGACAACGTGTGAGTTGACACTAAGTGGTATGGGGATAAGGGGTTTTGTGATCGTTATATTTTTGGTAGGTGTATTTATTTATGTACAGTGAAGCCACGGTTTAAGGTAGTGATATAAAATTTTCTTTTAAAATACATTTAAGGATTTTTATAAATTGGATTAGATGATTAAAGATAGCCAGATAAATTGTACTATGTGAATATGGTAAAAAACCAAAAAATGGAGTTGAGAAGTTAGATACTGGTGTTTAGGAACCACTTCATCTAGAAAGTAGAGCTCTTAACATTTAAAATTCGGAGGGACTTTGTTTCCTTGTCATAGAAATCGTTCACTGCTTGCTAGTAGATTCTCAGTGACAAAACTGGGGTTAACATCTTCACTCTGATGAAAAGTTTATTTTATTTATTGCAAAAAGATACCCCAAATGCCGTAGTGTAATGAGGGAGGGGGGGAAATTTCAGTTCTCAGTGTTGATCTGTTTTAAACAGAAAACCCAGTCACTGTGAGAATACAGAATTACATCTGATAGAAATGTTTCATTTACTTGTTATTTCAGCAGTACAGGTTAGCTGCAGGAGAGTTTGACTTTTTCCAGTTGTCATCTTTTCGGTGTCCACTTATGTTCTGTTTCGGATACTTTTCAAACTAAGGGATTCTTGGAATACAAGATGTTATTATAAATATAGTGTTAAGATTCATAAAATGTACAACTGGAAAGATAGTAAGATTGAAATGTAGAAGATGGAGTGTGGCAAAGAGTAATTTGTATCCCCTTATTATTACAGAACGTTAATATGTAATGTTCCAAAGCATTATCTCTTTCCAGGGTTATCTCTGAGTATACGCTCTTACTGTGCTTCAGCTACAAGTACACGCAGAGTATTTCATCTAGAGTGAAAGAGAGTGAAGTAGATTTTCTCCACTCTCCCAAAATGGACAGTAGATGTTGCCATGGGGGCCTGGGTGGTTGTGGTTGTGCCCACATTGGGTGTGCCCTTATTTTCTCTGTATTTTCTTGTGTACTTTATACCATGTGCATACATTACTGGTTTAAATCAAATACAGAGGGAAAGTAACAGTGAAAAAGTAGCCAATAGTTGTTACTCCATAACACAAAAATAAAGTTTTCTTTTAAACATACTTTTATCTGCCACGTTTTTCTAAATTCAAAGCATAAACTATGACAGTGTTTATCTTTTTACCTAATGTTACCTAATCAATGATTATAGGGCCCTATCGTGGGACTGTAATTATTTTTTCTTTATTTTACTGGTTTCTTAATGTACATTTATGCATATTTGATAGCTTTTATTATTTGGAGGATTCCCAACAGTGAATCCCTTAGGTTGGTATCATCCAGTTTCTCAATTAACTCCAGTTTTTCTTTACTAGGGACAAAAGCGGCTCTAAATCCACCAAATACACATTGAAGCACAAAAGGATTTAATATGAAGCACAGAAGCAGATAGTGCCAAATTGTAAGCAGTACTTGGGACACATTTGTGAGTAACACGTTTCTCTTTTTGCCTATATTGTTCTTTTAAACCATCTGCATGCCAAATTCTTAAAATCTACACATTTTGGTAAAGAATAGAAGGAGCAAGTTAACTGTCACAATTAACCAGCTGTCAGGGATTAGCAACCTCTGAGCCTTCTGAGCATCTCTGTGAGGGGGGTGTTGAGTGTAAGATGTTTCCCACATGGGGCTAAACCAGCTGTGACATATCTGCTGTGGTTAATTTTTTTACTGCTCATGACATATATGTAGTAACTTTTGCCAAAAGTTTAATGTAATTTGATTTGTGAAGTTAATTTCTTTTAAAGAACCCATTACATATGCATCAGACTTTAGACCACCTCAAACCTTTATTTCTGCTCTTTGTACTATTATCTTCATGCTTTATTTCTGCTTAATGTTAACAATATGCCCCTTCAAAATGTAATGATTAGAGGAGTTTTGTGGCAAAATATTTTTATCCTACTCCACATTTATATATACATTTGATGGTTTTTTTAAGCCATGTTTACAAAATCATAAAGCAATGAGAGGCTTAAAGCTGCCTTTATGATTTCTTTTGAGGCATAGAGTAAAACTGTTTGAGATTTGAATCTTGGTTTCTCAGATCAAGCCCCAAGCCTTATTGAAATCTAGAAATAAATTTTAAGTAGATACTTAACTTTTGGTCATAGTTTTCTTATGAACTGAATTGTTGCAATACTGATTTTTATTCTTTCTTTTTTACAGCTGGAAAAGCAGTGTCCGTGTTGTTATGTACACCTCCAAAAAGTTCAGATCTGTAGGGGAATTGTGTAAAGTAAACTGAACTACAGGGTAGCAGTATTTTAATAGCTATTATAGACGTGTATTTACTGTATTAAAAATGAGTAACAGAAAAAGCAGTGACACACCAGTAGGAAGGTCAGTGACATTTTATTCAATCAAGCTGGTACTATAAGCTTGAAGAAAAGTGGCTTTAAGGCTGATTGCCATAGGCTGACCATGGTCTTTTACACTTTTATCAGCTTTTTTTACTTTGGGGCAATGTTACTTTACTTAAGCATTTCTCTGGGAGCATGAATCCTTCTCTAATTTATAAGACTGCTTCTTGCGTTTGTACTCTCTTTCCATTTAAAGGCCTGTTATGCTTTTTAAAATTATACATGTAAATAATGATACTGAATTCGAATTAATGATGTGAAAATTGGAATCCCTCAAAATGAATTGGATACATTACAGATTTATTCATACACATTCTACATTTGTTTTTTGCCTCGCAGTCATCAGATACATGTTCAGAAAGAGAAGTTTTAGTTTGTATTTTATGATTTTCAGAGGGTTGCATCTTTTTTTAGTGAGTTTAGAATTAACATATATACCTTCTGAATCTGATTTTCATCATTAAAGCATTTTACTTTTTCATGCATGATGGAAACTTCTAATTTCATTTTTATAAACTAGCAGTTTCCCCTCAAATAATTGATCAGGAAATTTTGATTTAAGCTTTATTTCAGGCTTTTTTGAGTTCTACGCAGCATGCATATCTGCACAGAGGAGAAAATGTGTGTGTGTGTGTGTACGTATTTATGCTGTGATTAAAAAATTTAAAAAGATTCATTCCTAAGCAATATCCTCAAGGTGCAATTTCAACAGATTTTTTCAGTGTTTTATTTTTCCTTTGTGTGTATTCAGTACTCACAAATGACAAGTTTCCTTTTGCTCTTTATAAGGCATTACCTTCTATTTCAGGATGTAGAGAAGACTCGACCTTTTAACACTCAGTCATTCCTGTCTTTAAATTTTTTGCCCGCAGAGTGAGTGGGGCAGCGTTTCCTTCTCCCACTGCTGCTGAGATGGCAGAAATTAGTAGAATTCAGTATGAAATGGAATACACCGAAGGTATTAGTCAGCGAATGAGGGTCCCGGAAAAATTAAAGGTAGCACCACCGAATGCTGACCTGGAACAAGGATTCCAAGAAGGAGTTCCAAATGCAAGTGTGATTATGCAGGTTCCAGAGAGGATTGTTGTAGCAGGTATTTTACATTTGTTTATCAAGCTGCCTGATGAGTCTCTGTTTTATGTATTACTATGAAAATCTTTGACCTTTTCAAAGTAGTATTTATAAATGAATCTGGGAATTGCAACTATTTTTTTTTTCAAAATTCCTATTGCTATAATCAAATTGCAAACAATACGTTTTAATAATTCAACTAATTATTAAGGTGTTATTTACAGACATAAATGTATACGTTTTTAAGTGTACAGTAGGTACATACATACCCATGACAACACCACCACGGTCCAGTTATAGAGCATTGTCATTACCCTGAAATGTTCCCTGGGCCCCTTCTCGGTCAGTTTTTATCCTTCAATTCCAGGCAGCTGTAATTTCCTTTTTATAACCGAAGACTAGATATATCTTTTCTAGAATTTCATAAATATGGAATGATGCAGTATATGCTCTTGCTGTGACTCCATTTGCTTGGCGTAATGTTTTAAGAGTTACATATTGTTGCTCTATCAGTCTTTCATTCCATTATTTTGTTGATTACTCTTCCATTGTGTGGGTACACCCCAGTTTGCTTATCTACTCACTGTTAATGACAATTTGAGTTACTACCTCTTTGGGTGCTATTAGGAATGAACCTGCTGTAAATATTCATGTGCAGGTCTTTGTGAGAACATGCTTTCATATCTCTAGGAGTGGAAATAGACAGCATATGTTGTAAGTTATGTTTAACTATGAAAAGCTGCCAGGCTTTTTCAAAATGGGTTGTATAGGTAGTTCCCATTTTTCAAAAGTTCATTACACCTTTTGGCTTTGATCAGAAAAAAAGAATCCTGGTCTCTGTTGATTCAAGGACCTGCCTTAGTCGTGTATCATTTTTGTTTAAAGTTGCTATTTCCGAGAACCTAGCCAGGAGATTAAGTGAGGATTTGTTATACCTGTTTTCACTAATAAAGTAACCCAAATAGGATTTTTGCTTTTACAACAAAAGGTGAAAAGTGAAACTAGCACTTGACATTTGTTTTGCAGTGCACAGTTATGGAGGCAGCACACATCGAGTAGTGAGAGTTGTGCTCTAGCTTCTTCCCCAGGACCTACTTACACCCCCGGGATGTACATTCATTATATCATCCCTGCTTTTACTATATGTTGTCCTTATTCTAGGTTTTAGTGTTACTTGGCATCATTTGGTAGGTTATTTTGGGGGATCTGGGAATGCTAAACAGTTTTTCTACATAAATGGTAACTGCTTCTTTGCTTTACACCATTTTTGCTTAGAAATGGTTTCATAGAAACACTACTTTCAGATAGCAAAAGAAACCTGTACCTTTTTCTGTGCCCCTTAGTGACATAAAGGAATTTCAATTGCATACATCCTTGTCAACACTTTGCATTGTCAGGGTTTTTAATTTAGCTATTCTAGTGGGCCTGTAGAAAGTACATTTTAATAAAAAATGACTAGCTTTAAAAATGTTCCTCCTTTTTATTTTTTATTCCCAGGAAATACTGAAGACATTCCATTTTCGAGACCAGCAGATCTTGACCTTATTCAGTCAACTCCCTTTAAACCTCTGGCATTAAAAACACCACCTCGTGTGCTTACGCTAAGTGAAAGACCACTAGATTTTCTGGATTTAGAAAGACCTCCTACAACCCCTCAAAATGAAGAAGTAAGTAGAATTTAACATCAACAGAATTTGAAATAATAATATATGAGAGCAAAAGTCTAGAGCTTACAAGGCTGTGTATCATGTCATTAGCAGTGTGGAATGAGACCTTCTGTGTGGAACCTGGAATACTAAGATTCTGATTTTTAGGTGCCCCACGTGAGATTTTGGTGCTGTTTTTTTTTTTTTAAAGATTTATTTATTTATGCATACAAGCTGGGGTACAGGCCAGAGGCGAGGGGCGGCAAGAAGGCTCATCAGGGACAGAGTGGGGAGCAGAACAGGTAGATCGACCGAAATACACTGCTGAGGGGAGGAGCGGGAGAGGCAGGAGAGGTCTGCTGCGCCATGTGGGAATCTCCCTGGCTGGGCATAGAACTCGGCATCGCTGCTGCCGACAGCTCCACAGAGCAGCGCTTAACTGCTGTGCCACCAGACAGGCCCCTTGGTGCTGTTTTTTAATTTAAATATTAAGTTTCAAGAAAATGGAATTTTTGTAGAAAGCATTAACATTTAAGTGATCTGAAATGAAGAAAAAAAATGAATAGAACTTTTTTAATTGCATGAATTGAACAAAATGAAGTGAATTTAACTTTTAGGAGTTAAATCTAAAGCAACACAGGAGTTGGGATGGTTAACACAGGAGAAAGTAAGCGCATTGGTTATAAAAGCAATCTGGCAAATAGGGCAAAGAAAGCTCTTTTCCTTTGCCATTACCTATTCTCTATGCTAAAAAGTTTCAACTGACTTTGTTTCTAAATGTGTCATTATGGTCTAAACAGGTAGCAAAGATCAAATCGTGCTAGCCAATGATTCAGGACAGGGCTTGTGAATTTTTTTTTTTTTTTTTTGGTGTATATGTGATTGTCTCTGTATTTGCAACTTTTTCATTATAGCTTCTGAACTAGTAGTGTGTTGCCCTGAAGCTAGTACAAGACAGCAGTGTGCAAACAGATGTGTTTTTATCAGTGAGCTGATTGCTTATGTGCAAGTGCATTTCATGTAATCTTTCCCAAAGAGTGTTAAGCATCGGTATGGCTAAGAAAGTACTGTTACCTAGTACTGCTCGCAGAAAACCTTGGGAACATCCCAGGTATCATCAGAAACTGGTCCCCTGTGTTCACAAAGGGCAAGAGAGTCCTAGGGAAAAGGCAGACTGTTCCAGATTGGTAGGTCACCATTTAAATGAGCTGGGGAATTTTAAAGGCTTATCTTGGTCTGCTGCCAAAAAAGTAGAGCTCTTGCACTGGCCCCCACTGGATCTCTCAGCTTTTCGTGGAGGCTTTACCTGTGTTCAGTCACGTGCGGTCCAGAGTGTGTCAGCAACGCATTACATATTACAACACCTTTCTCAAGGCTGTGTCCCTGGAGCAGCTTCTGAAATGCACATTTCAAAGGGCAGCCTACATCACACTTCTGGGTGTGGGCAAAGAGCCTGATCGTCCTCTGTTTTGCTTGATTGCTGTCCCCAACAAATGGTGTGTGGTCTTTGAGGTTGGCAGTTTCTGCTGAGGTGATAAGGTAGGATGTTCATGGGTTCCACTTTGGATATTCTAGGTACTGCTCATTCGAAGCCATTACATTTCAGTGCTCACATGACAACAGGAGCTGAGATACTTGCAGAATCGTATTTAGCCAAAATTGTTTGGGCTTTTGTGTAAGACACTGTGTGGCATACAAGAACGAATGAAACATACTTCTGCTCTGAACAAGTTTTCTCTGCCTAGTTGTAGAAGGACAATGGAATGAGGGAGGAAAAGACACCTCTGGACACAGAAGTTACAAAGTTCTCTAATAACAAAGGATAATGGAGCTTGTGAAGATTGTTACACAAGACAGGCTATCAGGCACACCCAGATAAAGACCCAGCTTCCCAACTCCCCAGAGTTCCCAGTGGCAGTTACAGCTGTGAAAAATGGCATCTTGCAGTGAGGATTCTGCCAGGAGGGAAAAACCTCCCTTTGATATTCTTTGGGTTTTGTTTTATTTTTGATCTTTCTGTTCCCACTAACAATTTTAGAGGCCTTTGCTTACCCAGTGTGAGTAAATGATTGAAAATTAGCCAAACACTTTCCAGAGTTATTCTTTTAATATGAGTGAAGGAAGAAAGTGTACCAGGATTGCCCTCAACTTTATGTACGTTTTAAGCCTATTTGGGGTTTACTCCTAGGGTAATTGTGATACTTTGCCTAATGTGATAAATGCCCAAAGTGTATATAGCACTGGGGTGAAAAACAGGCTGAGAACGAGATAAATTTTGAAGTCTACTTTGCAGCTTGTGAACCCATAACTTTGGGCAAGTTTTTTAATAAGTCCAAGGCTTATTTCTAAAATAGAGATAAGAATAATGCCAAATACATAGGATTATTTATGAGAATTAAGTGTAATAATGAATAAGTGTAATAATGCATATAATGCACTCATTCCTGATAAAAGCACGATATGTATAAATATTGTTAGGAAAGGATCAAACTCCTGTGTCAGGAACCCAACCCTGAGATGTAAGAGGGGTCCCTGCGATGGGCCCCCATTCCCCACTGAAAGGAGAGCCTCGGTGCTCATCTGTGCTTCACATCCATAGAAGGGCCAGGTGGGTTCAACCAGTGAGAAAAGAGAAGGAGCCAGAGTTCTCGTATCTTCTAGAAAATGGATCAAACTTTAAGGGTAATAAAGCTGAATGCTAATGACATTGATTCGTTCGGATGCTATTCAAGTGAGAGCTCCCGAACCCTTTGCTCTGTAGTCGTCGTTTTACAGCATGTGCCGGGGTTCCTTTTTCTCAGCCCTCTCCATATTTTGGACTGGATAATTGTCTGTTGTGGTTAGAATTGCCCTTTTGTATTGTAGGTTGTGTTGTATTGCAGCATGCTTAATCTCTGTCTGTTAGATTCCAGTAGCAGCCACCAACTCATAAAAATCATGAAAGTCTCTAATAACCAAAAGGTGGAAACAGCCAACTGTGTGTTTAATGATGACTAGTTAGCAAAATGCAGTATACCCATATAGTGGGGTATTAGTCAGATATAATAGTGAATGAAGTGCTGATATGTGCTACAACATGGGTGAGCCTTGAAAACATGCTAAGGCAGAGAAGCCACACAGAAAAGGCTTCTTCATATGATTCTACTAGCCTGAAATATCCAAAACCGATGAATTTACAGACACAGAAAGCAAGATGAGTGGTTGCCGGGGGCTGAGGGAAAGGGGAATTGGGAATAACTGCTTAATAAATGTGGGGTGATGAAAATGTTCTGTAACTAGATATGGTGATGGTTGCATAGCATTATGAATACACCAGATACCACTAAGTTGTGTGCTTGAAAATGGTAACAAGGGTGAATTTTATGTTGTTTTGTGTTTTACCACAAAAAAAAAAAAGAAAAAAGAATTATCTCGAGCCCTTGCCAGATAACCCCTTGCAAGGCAAAAATCACCTCCAATTGACAACCATTAGCCTGTCACAAAAAAGGAGACTATCAGAAGGCTTATGGAGAAGGTTTAAAGTTACCTAAAAGCCCAGAGATGCAAGGAATACGTTTGCAGAGAGCAAACTGCACTTGAGTTTTTAAACTGGCTTGAAGAATTCAAGGGAATCTATGAAGAGGGCTTAAAAATAAGAAGCAGATAATTCCCTAATCAAAGAAGGTTTACAAAATTTGGAGACTTGGCTGGTAGAAAAGAAATTCATGAACTTTTTCATTGTGCCACATTCCTACCAATATTTGAAAAGCAGTACTTGGTCAGAACATGACCCAAAGGTCGTTGATTGGTGATTCTGCTGATGGGGAAATAATAGCAGCTGAGCTGTAAACCATCTAATCTGGCATGAAACTGCAGAATGCTGAATCATGACAATTCTCAGTGTCCTTACAATATTGTTGTAAATTAGGAGGCAGAGCTGTAGCACTCACTGTTCCCTCTCCAAAAGGGGTCCAAACTGGAGCCAGTGAGAGATCTTCTAGAAAAGAGTCAATAAAAAGATTTTAGGCCTCCCCGGTGGCGTAGCGGTTAAGCGCTGCGCTGTGGAGCTGTCGGCTCCACATGGTGCGGCAGACCTCTCCTGCCTCGCCCGCTGCTCCCCTCAGCAGTGTATTTCTGATCTGCCTGTTCTGCTCCCCACTCTGTCTCTGGTGAACCCTCTCGCCGCCCCACAGCTCTGGCTTGTACCCCAGCTTGTATGTATAAATTAAAAAAAAAAAAGAAAAAAAAAAAAAAAGATTTTAGAGTCCTGATGGCAGTGTACCCCCAAAGATTTGGACTCACTAACATCCTATCAAGGAAGCAGCAATATTCTTTACAAATCTACTTCAATAGAAGCCAAGACCTTTGTGAGAGGATTATTGAAGTGGAAAGAGAAAACAGATTGTATTAAAGACAGATTGTAAGAACTTTTATCTAAATACCAACTCCTGCTTCAAAGAAGAGTAGTGTGAAAATGCCATTCCATTGCTATGATAAATCTTTGGAAAAGCGCTAGATCCCAAGTGTATGTAAGAATTGTAGACAGAGAGGATCTCTTGATCTGTGTATACCTTCACCTGGCTTAGGAAGAGAAGACCAAAGGCAAACAGTGTTTTCAGAAAGGGAACTAGGTTCAGGCCATGCAAACTTCACCCAGAAGCCGGCAAGGCATTCACAGGATGTCACATTCTCTACACAGAGGGTCCATCTGGAGCTCGAGGACTAGTTCTAGGCCCAGCTAGAACAAAGACTCATCAAGGATCACACTTGAGAAGCAGTTGCCTTAGAAACTTTCAAGAAGGACCCTATAAAAGTCATGTTGTCTGAGGCTCTGGATGTGTGATCCAGCACCTGTGTGTTAGTGTCTTAGGGTGGTCCCAGTTCGGTTGATAGGACAACCTTGTGATGTAAAGTAAAAAAAGTATTTGACTGGAGGGGTAATGAGTGGCCCTTCTGTATGACACATCTAACAAATGCGGAATTCCTAGGCACTCTATGGATACTTAAAAAGGTCCTGCACTAGCTCAGAAAATCGACAAGTTGATGAATGGGGATCTGATCACAAGTTGATTATGGTTTGCTTTGCTCCCTTTCCCCTCTCTGTGGAAAGCACTGGAACTGTGATGACCAGAATGGAGCAAAAGGGAGAGAACTGGGGAAGGAGAACTGGCGTGTGCCCGTGTGTCCGTGTGCCCACCGTGGGGATGCAGAGCCACGCGCTCGCGTTCTGTGGGCCGTCTTGGTGCCTGGCCCCCTCGGCGCTGGGTGGTCTCTTCACTGCTGACATGTGTTCCTTGTGTTCTTACCATAACCCTCAGTTACTGTCTCAGCTGTTCTCTCCGTAGTTCATCATTTAAATTTTGGACAGTTAGCATGTTTGTGGAGGGAAGGATTTTCATCCCAATCATTTGGCCCACGTTGTTAAGTCTTCTTTTACTTCTTATGTAAAAGTCCCGCAGCAATTGAGAATTTCCTACCTCTGAACTATTATTTTAAAAAGGCCTTTTAGCTTGTATAAGGGGAAAATACTAAGGTACCTGAGCAAGATTCTTAAGAGGAGATAGACTCCAAATGCTGTTAACCCTTGAACAGCACCATTGTGAACTGTGAGGGTGCACTTATATGTGGATTTTCCTGTGAACAGGTGGTGTAAACTTAGGGCATCATGAATACATCTACTTTCTTTTTCTTAGGATCGCTGTAACAATCCTTCCCCTTGGCAGCACTCCCCTTTATTGGCAGCAATACATTATGTGATTCATGTACCGAGCAGGTATTTGCTAATGCGGTGTATATGTCATTGGTAAGGCTTCCAGTCAAACGTAGACTATTAGTAAAGTTCTGTGCGGGGGGTTGTTAAAAGTTTATATGCAGAGTTTTGACTGTGCTGGGTAGGGGTGGGGCTGGGAGTGGGGGTCCTGCGCTCAACACCCTCAGTATTCTTGGTTCAGCAGATAGAACCAGTAAACAGTGGCCTGGCGGACACTTGGATTTGTCCAGCATCCTGTGACCAGTCAGTGTAGGTCAGAATATAAGCCCGTCAGAGGGGAATTTGATGTCTGTTAACAGACACAGATAGCCCTGCGACCCAATCATTTCCATAAAGTTTCCCAAAGTTACGAGACTCTCTTTCTCAACCGCTGAGTAGACATTTTTATGCTTATGTTTTAGTAGGTAGTCAGTACAGGATGTTTCTGAAGCACATTTAAAACCCTTGACTTGTCAATTAGATTTCAGTAAAGCCGGAAAAAAATTAGTTGAAAAATAAAAAGTTGAAATTGAAAAGAAAACACCACTACCACTGTGAATTAAAGGGTGACCATATTTAAAAAGTCACTGTGTTCCTTCTACCCCAGTGACTGGATTCTGTGGTGTTAGAACCTACAAGTGAGTCATGTTAGAAGGCAGAACAATACATGCTTCTGTCTTAAGTTCCTCCCTCCCCTGTGACAGTAATATCAAGCTTAATGTTCTTCCTAAGGTAACTTTTGAGTCATGTTTCAAATGATGACAGTAACAGTAGACTGGATCCTTTCGTCTGTCAGACTGTGTTGATGTCATAGACAGAGGTGTCTCCTGTCACTTCCTATCCTGCTTAATCTTAGTTTGCAGCACAGAGCAGCAGGAATGGTTCTGGTTTAGGAGAGAATCCGAATTAACGCCCGCAGCATGGAGGAGCTGTTCTCTAGGGACAGCATGTGCGGCTGCGCAGTAGGTAGGAAGGCAAGTATTGGTGCCTTCTCACTCCCCAGCCCGGCGCTGCTCGCTGTGGGTTAAGGACTTGACGGTGGAGGTGTTCAGCTTTACATGTCATCACTGTAAAATAATGTTAATTTAACCGGAAAGAGCTCTTTTTTTTTTTTTAAAGATTTATTTATGCATACAAGCTGGGGTACAGACCAGAGGTGTGGGGCGGCAAGAGGGTTCACCAGAGACAGAGTGGGGAGCAGAACAGGCAGATCGGCAGAAATACACTGCTGAGGGGAGCAGCGAGCGAGGCAGGAGAGGTCTGCTGCGCCATGTGGGACTTCCCCCTGGCCGGGCGTCGAACTCCCATCGCTGCTGCCCACAGCTCCACAGCGCAGCGCCTAACCGCTGCACCACCAGGGAGGTCCTGGAAAGAGCTCTTGTAGTAGGCTCCAAACTGATTCCTTTTCTATTTTCAGAAGTTATTTTTTTTTCTTTAGCTTAGATGGGTAAATGGTTTACACATAACCAAATTTAAGCCATGCTCTGAGATTAGGTGCTGCTTGGAATGGTTTTCAGTTTTTTGGTGTGAAATGTAAGATATATTTTCCTTTGATGGTGCTTATAATATATCTGACACCCTGCTCCCAATTCTACATCAATAAACACTGACTTGCGTTTTTGAAAATTTCTAATTTTTGAGTCCATTAGTTCACCTTCCAATTATCCTTTAAAGTTTAATTTTTTTTAAAGATTTGTTTATTTATGCATACAAGAGCTGGGGTGTAGGCCAGAGGTATGGAGGGTGAGAGGACCCACCAGAGACTCTACTGAAATACACTGCCGAGGGGAGCAGCAGGGAGACAGGAGAGGTCTGCTGCGCCATGTGGGAAGCTCCCTGGCTGGGGATCGAACTCGTGCTACAGTGGCTGTGGATAGCTTCATAGTGCTGATACTTAACCCCTTGAGCCACCAGGGAGGCCTCAAGGTTTAATTTTTTTAACTATGAAGTTGCCATGACTTTCTAGTAAAAAAAAAAAAAATCTAAATAAGGAGGAGAGGTAATGATTCCCGTTCTCGTTACCTATTTCTGTGTGGTGAATCACCCTAAACTTAGAAGCTTAATACATACACATAGAAATCACTTATTTTGCTCATGGATTCTGGGGGTTAAGAATTTGTGGCAGGCGCACTGGGGAAAGCTTTTTTCTACAACATCGGGACGTCTCAAAGACAAGGGGCGAAGCGATAGCTTAAGGTCACAGGCGCCGGCAGGCTCACTCACTCACATGTCGAATGGCACTACCCGCTTCTGGGACCTGCACGTGGCCTTTCCATGTGGCTCTTTGGGTTCCTCACATTGAAGTGCCCTCATTCAGCCAGGAACATCCTGGGGAAGAGGCAGAAGCCTTGCTGTTTATGACATAGCCTCAGAAGTCACATTACATCATTCTGTGGTAGTCACCAGCCTGTTCAATTTCTAGGGAAGGAAACATCCGCCTCATCCCTTAATGGAAAGGGATCAAAGAAACTTTTTTAAGGAGATCATGTGGGATGGGAGAGTGTGGCTCTTACTGGAATGCCAAAACCTTTAAGCTGTTAAGACTTCTTTTGGTCTAATCTAACCAAATCTGAATTTGTTACAGCCCAGAAGCCAGGAACATTTATTTGTAATACAAAACATCCCTTTTTCTAAAATATATGTGCCTTTTAAAACTCAACGTGTTCTTAAATAACATTAGGTATATAAATTATGATCAATAAAATTATCAGCATTTATCTCAAGCAAGATTTATGCTTTAAAAAGAAACCAGAAGTATCTTTCCATAAAGTAAATAAGCATTCCTAAATTTATTGGTATTATATGTGGGGCTTAAAAACACATCCAGCAATCCTAGTTTATGCTCTGTATAAATTTTGTGAGTAGCCTTGGATTAAGATTCTTTAATGCTGTGCAGCTACTACCTACTAAGAATATTTTCTATTCCTTCCCCTTTTTTGTCTCAGATCCGTGCAGTTGGCAGGCTAAAAAGAGAGCGCTCTATGAGTGAAAATGCTGTTCGCCAAAATGGACAGCTGGTCAGAACTGATTCCATGTGAGTAGAACCACAAGCATTTTATCTCCCTCCATAGACGTCTCCATCTCTTATCTGTTCATTTTTTCTAAGTAAACCTCTGATAATGTTTGGAATGTTTTATATTTACATCCATTTTATATTTTTTGTAATACTTTTTGTAGCCTTAAGATTTTAAAACCACTTTGTTAGTTGTAAGAATTTTTCAGAAGCATTTTCCTCTTCTATGTTTGTGGTAGTTTTTTATAGTTTATTTGCTTATCTTGGGAATTTCCTAGGAAGTATTCTTAAGAAAAATTGATAAATAGAAGCCCTCATTTCTGTACAACCTTCAAAAATGTTTAACTGTGCTGAAAAAAAGAAAAGGAAGACGTTAGATAAGGAAATTTCTTTTACTTTCAAGTTTTTCAGTTTGTCTTAAGGTTCTAACTATTCCTTTCCAGTGCTGTTTCTCGTGAGCATAATCGTAACCATGTAGCTTAGGCACGTGGGGTTTTTCTACCCTCCAGGATTATTTTTCAGGTCTGGTATCTGCCGAGTCGTTGAATTATCAGATCCCTTTCGTTTTCCAAAAATATAAGTGTGTTATTTAAGGACTGTTTGAACTATTTTTTTTTACATAAGATAATATACCCTGATCTTAAAACGAACCCACTATTAGATGTTTTTACGTCAGGCAAGTGCTTTCTGTTATTAATAAAATAATCTCTTTTATTTACTTTACAAATAAAAATCCCTTTCAAAACTGGTCGGAATTTTAAGTCAAAAGCATTGGTAATTGTGTTTTTTTAAATAAATAATTTAGATTGTTTATGTAAATTAATATTTCTTCCTCATTGTATGTAAATTCTCATGTACATACATGATAACAGGCATCGTATCTGCTTCTCCGGGAAGTGCCAAAAAATCTGGAAGTGATACAGCTTTCTAAGAGTCTGCAAACCTAGATAAAAGCAAAACATTTAAATTTACATACAAAATAGAGTAGAATACAATATGCCTTTTATATTAAACCATGTCAATTTGTGGTTTGGACCTGATGAAGAATATAAGGATGTAGAAAGGGCTTTGAAAGGGGGTAGAGTCTTCTGTAGTGCAGGTGCAATGAACAGTAATGCTTTGATTCCTTGGAGAATCCTGTAGTGAGTTAAAATTCACCTATAGCTCCTTCAGGGAAGACTTATATGAGAAGATCAACTGCTATTAATGTGAATTCTTTTTTTAAAATTGTATGTTTCCCTGAAGTTTCCTGTTTGGCAGGGATGACAGTCAGCCTATGAAATCTGTTTTTCTAAAATATTTCCAAATGGTTAAAAGAATACACAGTTTATGGCTAAGGTAGGGTCTTGATACTTATAATCTCTGAGAATAATTAAATATATACCTGTGGGTCTATTTTCTACTTGTAATCAAGCTTTTTAGAGCAGCAGAGGTTTATATAAACTTATATAAAGATGTGGCTTACTATTTAGGTCCTTAGTTACTTTGAAGTTTCACGTTAGTGAGATTAAAACAGGATTATCTTAGTATAGTGTCAGTTTTGTTTTCCATAAATAGCATAAGTAAATATCTAGTTCATAGATATTTTTGCAGGTACCAATAGCATGGTTCCTTTTAACAGAAAAGATTGACAATGTTCACTAATGCTTTTTTCCCTTTAAATTGCCTTAATGACATTTTCTACATGTTTAATAAAACTGAAGATCTCATGTTAATTTTTTGGTAATAAAATAACATGAATATTTAGCTATACATTTTCACAATATATGGCTTACCTTACTAAATGATACTTTTTGTTATGATAGTTGCCTATGTTACTATGTCTTGGAAGATAATTAGCCATTGTTTTGTTAATAATATAACCATGACTTTTTTCTCCTACCATTATTAATTTTACAACTTAAAACTGAATTCATCTTTAGGAATTTACATTTAACTAATCCTTAGGCATTTTATGTAATGAGCATATTATATTTTAAATGTTGGTGATGTGGTAAGGAAGAAACTTACTATATTACAGCTGTATTTGACCTCCACTAAAGCATACTTTAGCCTTTCTTTTAGTGTCACATTACATTGTGTCATTGTGCATGAACCTTTGCCTGCCTCTACTTTATTCCTCGGCCTTAAGAATGGAAGCATATATGGGTGTAAGGGTAGGAGCACTGGCCTTGTGTTCTTAATTACTTTCAAGAAATAATAGGATTGATTATTGTCAGCTGTTGACACAAAAACGCATTCTGACCAGCTTTTTATTTGTGTTAATAAAAGCTGAATATGTAAAAGAAGCGTAATTATTATTTAAGGTGGCACAGATCAGATACTGCCCCAAGAAATAAAATTTCAAGGTTCCAGGCACCGATTTCTACACCGGAGTACACGTAAGATTTTATCTGCTCTGCTTTTCACAAATAGGAGTCGCTTTAATTTTGTAGGCTTGTGTTGTACTAACCTATTTCCAGATAATTGGTGTATTATAACCTAATCTTCTTACCATTTGACTTATTAGTAACTCTATTTCAGGATTTCTCAAACTGTTACACACTTTGTTAATGAAAAGAAAAATTGGTCTACTAAAGAAGTTATCTATTTTAGGTATTGTGGTGAAAGTAAAAGGGATAATTTATCCATAAGGACCAGGCATCCTTTCACATTTTCTTTATTTTGCCTTGGTTGGTGCGTTCTCTACAGATTCAACTTAAGCCAGGTTCAGTGAAACCTCTTTTTGAATTTCAGCATACTATCTTGCCTTGTTTTATTTTGACCCTGAAGGAGAATGGAGCTTAACTGTGGTTTCTCATTTAAGTTTTTTTTTTTAATTGCATAGATTAAAATTGTCCTTGAAAAAATGTTTTGAGATCATTAAACCCACTCTTCCTGGGAGTGTGACAAAATCAGGTGTGAGAATGACTGGCCGCTCCCGGGACACAATCTATGAGAATGCAACAGCCACTGTAAAGAAACCACTGTGGCAACATGGGCTTTCTTTTATCCTGCTTCTCTTATTTGGCTTTCACGAACTGATGCTTTGCCGTAGACAGTAGCAACAAATTAAAGTTTTCTCTCGATTTAAATTTTCAGGAAAAATGATAAAATTTGTTTTCAGCGAACATTTGTTCTCACCTTTTCATCATGTTACCCTTGCTGGTATTTGGAAGAGGCTGGAGCCTCACCAAAGATGTGACCGCCACAGTTTGAGAAACATTCCACTGAAAACCCCTGGGACACTGCTACTTGGCTGTGGGTTTGCCTTTAATAGTGACGCAGTTAGACCAAGTAGATTTTCATTAAAATTTTAGTTCTGCGTTGGCTCGTGTTGTTTATTTAACATTCATGTAGTGATAAGTTGAGGTTTTGCTGTTTTATAACATTACTAGGATCAATTTATCAGCAAAGTGCATTTTTATTAAATTACTAATGTTATAAAATTTGCTTAAATAATATGCTGTAATATATCTACTTTTTTACTTTTGTAATAGTTCAGTCGTCAAAACAAAAAAAAATCGCTAAACCTCTTGAATGGGTGGACAGGGATGAAATTGCACTCTGTGATGCTGTTTGCCGCCACGGTTGGTGACAGGGGAGGACATTGCAGCTGGCGGCTCTCTGAAAACTAAACTAGGACTTACTCCTGTTCGCAAGTTTATTTCATAAAAAGACTTGCAAGATTGCTTCAAGTGTTTTAAAAAGAAAATTGCTTTAAAGTATTTATTGCTTCTAATTAGGGCAGTTTTGGTCATGTTATGACTTCATCATTCAGTTTATCTCTAGGAAGATAGAATGTTACAATCAAAAACATTTAATCTCTACACAGACTACCAAAAGTTGTTTCCAATTTAAAAAATACATCCTATTCTGTTTTGGCTGTTTATGGAGGACTGCCATATAAATTAATGAACAACTAAATTTCTTCTTAATCTTCAAAACTTACTTTCTTTTACGAAACAACCAGAAATCCAAATATGTTTTTAATATTTTTAATGGTCTTTGAGGAAGTGTAAGTATCTACTAGTATTGATAAAGATTTCATTCATCTCTTATCTTTCTATATAAATATTTTTTTCTTGTGGAGTTACAATTCAGGGTTACCACACTCCAACTTTGTAGATTCTTAGAATTGGAAGAGATCTTAGAGACTGTTTTAGAATCCAACCTTCTGTACATTCCAGCTTAAGAATTCTTTGCAGGTATCTGAAGTTAGTTTATGCCTGACTGTAAATACCTGATTTCCTATGTATGGAGGGGAAATCCGTGTGTGATTAGAACTTAAATAATTCCTTATTGCTTGCGACAAAATTATTTCTCTCAAAGGAAGTAACCCTTCTTTCCTTTTAATTTTTAATTGACAAAAATTCATCAAGCCTTTTCCATAGACTTGGGTCCAGTTTATTGACATTTTTGTTCTAAAGTTATAATTCTATAGAATTATAGACTTGAATATATTTGAATGTAGCTTATCTAACACAGAATATGTGAAGTGTTCAATATAAACCTCAAAATAGTAGACAAAAGCTCTATCAAGAAGAGTGTAAGGTGGATTATTTGTTTTTGTTGATGCAGATCTGCCCCCCTTTTTTTTTTCCTGCCTCTGATGTCACCTTCTCCAACATGAATTCGGTCTGGTTTCTTACAGAGCAAAAACTTCAGTGAGTGTGAGCTAGTACACAGATACAGGTATCTGTGTTTCAGATAAACTGATTTGTTTATTCTCCTTTGTGAACCAAATGAGTTTGTGCCAAGTGCCACAAGTCAGTTGTTAGTATATATTCCAGAAGGTTCCTCATCCCTAGACAGTCATGTAGGGTAACCCTGCATGAGCCTGCACCTAAAAATGTGTGTTTTTCTTGAAACCATTAAGCCTAAGTCTTACAGTGAAGCAGCTCTGACATTATTCTCAATTGCCAAGATTCAGCTTAGATCTTCTAAGTAGTCTGGAACACATAGTTTTCATATTTTTTGTACTTCACTCTTTAGATTTTCAGGATATTCAAAGTTATTCACAAAACTGTGGGAAGTTTTCTGGGACTCTGGGAGTAATATTAGATGATAACTATCCTTTCAAAACAGCTTTCAAAGTGCAGTGTTCTTGAGCTTATTTGTGCTTTTCCAAACAAATAATGTTAAATTACTGTAGAAGAGATTATTATGTAAGCTGAACGAAAAGGTTTTCTCTCTTTAGTTGTTAACTGTTTTCTCTGCTTTTATTTTGAACATAGAACGTAAAGTTGAGATTTAATCTGAGGTATTTTGCCCTGGCATTGAAAAAATGCTGAGTCTGCATCCTTGGGTCTCAGTGCCACTGTCATTGTAACAAACCTCTTACTGCAACAAAACCTTTTATTGTAACTAACCAGATGCCAAGTTCAGTTCTCAGTTAAATAACTTACAAGACCAGTCATGCTTTTAACATTTAACCCCCTCTGGCAATCCTGACACTATTCTTAAGAATGACATTAGAACTGTCAAATTCTTCCTTTAAATGTGTTCAGCTTTTAGGAAGCCCTGGAAGTGGAGCCAGAGAAATACGAATTTCAGCTCATGTGTTGGAGAATAATTAAGATTATTCACTGAGAGGCCTAGAAATGGTTGGCAGCCATCTTGGTATTTTGAGAAGTGTCCTTGCCTTTCACTGTAGTCACAGAATTGGAAGTCTTTTTCATGTTTTAGTTATTTAACTGGAGTACATATGCTTTATTATAATTAAGCAATCAAAGTGCTTTTGTTACAACTTTCTGAAAATTCATCTGTAAATTTATTTGTTGTAAACTCAGCTTGCTTCACTTACCAAAATTCAGCTTGCTTCATTGTCTTTGTGAAGTATTTGAAGTGGCATTTTCAGGGAATCATTTTCAAGTGGTGTTTAAACCTTGACCCCTGTGTTCCAGAATCTCTTACTCTTCTGATCACCTGGAATTTGCAATGCAGAGTTGTTAGAGGTTTGGTTTATTGAATTGCAACATAGACACTAAATAAAGAATGCTGCTTCTCCAAAGCTAAGGGTTGAACACACTCACTGCTGTAATTCTCTTCCCTCCAAACTTGCTCTTTCATGCTGAGTTTATTTTGATGTTTATGGTTGCAGAGTTATAGATGCTGCATTGTAGCTGGTTTTGATAAAGTTTATTCACTTCTTTGGTTTGACTGTTTTTTTAAGAGATACATGAATGGTGGGAAACGGTGGGCAAGAAAAAAATTAAGATGACTCTTAAAATACAAGTTCGGGAAAACTGCTTAGCTGAAGTTTTATAAGAATCTGACGTGAGTGTTTTTCTCTTCGTTTGCTGTGCCTGTGTGAACAGTGTGACACCATCGCAGCAGGTTCGGGTCTGTCCTCCCCATATGTTACCTGAAGATGGAGCTAATCTTTCCTCTGCTCGTGGCATTTTGTCGCTTATCCAGTCTTCTACTCGTAGGGCTTACCAGCAGATCTTGGATGTGCTGAATGAAAATCGCAGGTGACTGGCTCTCAGTGACTCTTGGCAGCTTTATCTCTTGTATTTTGGCTCCTGATTAGTGGACTGTGGTGTCTTCCTTTTGTGTTTGCACCTTTTGTCTCTTTCTGAGATGCAATGATTTAAAAACAGCTTGCTTTGCTTTCTTTTAATTTAAAATTATTGTCCAAAATTCACATTTCACAAGATTCTGTTAGCTTCTCTTCAATCAGGAAGAATATTCAGTTACAAAGGGAGTATATTTTTTTCCAAAAGTTTTGTTGATTTGTTCTAAGTACTTGATTCTGTTTTGGGATATGCTGAGGGACACTGTTGGATTGGGAGTGGGATATTGGGCTGACACATATTAATTTTCTTTAATGAGTCTCGATTAATCAGTCATGATGCTGATGTGATTGTATTAATGAAGCAAATTTGAGAAGATGCTGTCAGTGTAGCTGCCAGGGCATTTTATTCCCCTTATCTCTTAGTTGTGAATTTCTAGGCCTGTATTGAGAATCGCAGGTACTGTTGTTTTTTGATAAATAGTGATATTTTTCAGTATTCGTACCTTCCCCCCCATTTGGACATCTCCAGGTAAAATCACTCCTAATACACTTAGCCATGTTCATACAAATAGCTTTCTTTGTTTCAAATACTTTTGGTCCTGGCTTCATTATTATACAGTGTTTTCCAAAGCTGACATATGGGGAGCTTGTCACAGTGTTGGAAAGGTACAGTCTCATTTCAACTTCAAACATTAGTAACCGAATCACTCTGTTTGAATTTTCGTGATCATTTTAATAACTGTTAATATTCACATTTTAAAGAATTCCCCAAAAATGATGTTGGCCCTTCCAGAAGCCTTGTTCTTACGTTAGGAAGCACTGTGGCCTGTGGTTGCTCTGCATACACTTCCTGTTGGGCGCTGGTGAGTAGCGCACAAAGCCCAGGTGTTACACCCGCTTCCCAGCCTTCTTGCAGACCGTGTGTTTCTGGGACTCGCAGGCCCGCTCAAGCACGCTTGTTTCTGGGGCCGAGGACTTAAAGCTGCACCAGAGAGAGCACAAAAGAGAAATCTCAGGGCGGGAGAAACTTTTTATATAATCCCACTGGCCAAGGATTGAGAATCCCCTAATGCTCTTTGAAGCCCCTGGGGCAAAATCCAGTAAGCAGCAGCATGGTTCAGAAGCAAAAGCATTGGTTGGGGTCAGTCCGATTCTGAATCCAGCCCACTAAGTAGTTAGCTGCGTCGTGGCCTTGGACAGTTGGTTAGTGTCTCGGCCCCTTCTTCCTCATCTATGTAAAAAAGGGGGAATGATATATTACCTAGTTTCCTCAGTTCTTGTGAAGGACTCTGCCTTCCCCCCACCTTTATCATATGTGGTGATAGTTTCAAATTCCTAGTGTGCTGGGGGTCCTTCAAAAGAGTGATTATAAAGCATTTGGTGCTCACTCCTGTAACTTAATATTTCAAAGGCCTATTTCTCCTCAAAATAAATTTATTGTTCAACAGGTCTACTCTAACTTTTAAATTATAGTAGTTCCTTAGAAGAAACCAGATTATTAAATCAAATTATATTTTATCAAATGCAGTGAAGGTATGTCAAGATATTTATAAATCCTGTATAAATTCAATAATAGCTAAGAGATAAAGCCCTAATACATTAATATTATTTGTCCCACCTCCCCGCACATACACACTTAAGTGCAGAGATATGAAACTTGTAGAAATAATTGGATTTTTCTCTCAAGAATGGAAAAAAATTTTGCCTCAAATTCAGAAGTAAAAAAATCAGACATCATTACTATTGTAAAATTTACGCTGTCTTATATGAAAAACTTTTGTGCCCTAAGTGAAGTTTCATTTTATTTTTTTAATATAATGAATTGATAATTCAGAATCCCTTTTCTAGGAAGGAATTTTCTTACTCACTTAAATATGGTTTTAAAAATTCACACAGTGGTTATGGAACCACTTTGTTCTGGATTACACACCATTAGTTGTTACCTTAGAGCGTGGCAGGGTTAAAGTCTCATTATGCTTTCATTATTGAAAGGGTTTTTAAAAATTTTTTCATTGTATTTAAACATTTTGCAATCTAAATGTTAAACAAGATATAACCAGAACTGAAGTGCCAGCCTTTGTTTCTGCTATGAGAACTGTCTAGCGTGACTTTTCAGACATAAGAAGGAGGAATGTGAACTTTGGATAATGTTCTACTTGCATGATTATAAAATAACACTGTGTATAAAGTTTTAAGTGCTTTTATGTTCCTGCTTCTGTGCATCATTTTTTTCATTCTGTTTTTTTACTCTTGGCTGCTATGCTAATGAAATATCTTCTCTGTCATCTTATGCCTTCACATTAGGTTTATTTAAATTAAGCTAAAAAAATGACAAAGAAAAAGCTTTTGCCTGCCTCACTATGGGATAATGGAGATTCACAGATGCTTGATATAAGAACTATTTTTAGTTTGCACTTTCAGGGTTACTCTTGAAAGGTTTATGTATTGTATTTGCATGTTTTCATCTTATGAGGACTTAGATGAACTAAAACCAACTTCAACATGAAGACAAAGTAGAATCCTAGGTATGCATTAGAAAAGTTTATTTACACACAGGTCAGTGCTGTGCGTTTGGAAAACTGATAGCTCAAAAATTTACCAAAACACCTGGGACAAGCACCAGATGTGTCCTTTGGATTTAAATGCTATTGTTAGTCCTTGTCTGGGTAGGACATGGCTTGTCTTGTGACACCTGCTAGAGATCTGTATCTCTTTCTCCAGTGCAAAGTTTTACAAAGATACTGAGTTTCTATGTAAGAACATGTTTAGACATTGACAGGTACGATATTAGTGTATTAGACAAGTGAGATACTGGTCATACTTAGCATGCTTATGTTTTGTTTTTAGAAGGGACTTGATTGTTTTTATGGTTTTCTTTAGTGAACTGTACTAGCTTTGAGAGAACAGAATAAGAAATCAGTGTGTAATAAAATTTGCCAGTATCTAAATGGAAGACCTAGACTTGGAAGTTATAGTTGGAACAGTGTTAATTTAAAATTTGTCTTTTTAAAAATGTGTGTCATTCCTGGTCCCCACTCAAAATGTTTATTTACTATAGCAGTTTCTGGGTTTTTTGGTTTTTTTTTAACAAAGAAACATTAAGTCAGACCATTTACATATTCAAGAATGTTAATATACAATTTAAAATTGGAACTTGTAGAGCCTTAGATCTCATTCCCTTTTGCCACTTAAAAAATGTTGTTAAACATACTATCAAACTTATGATTTTTATATATTAAATCATACATATAGTAGAAAGTGGTACTTGAATGAAGTTTCTAACTTTGCCAAATACCTGTCTAATTTACTTTTATATTATATGTGTCAATTGCCAGTGTGAGAAGACAAAATGAAATACGTTTGGAAAGGTAACTGTATTATTTTCTGGCTCTGCATTACTAAAGGGAAATCTCTGTGGTGGAACACATTAGCTCTGGCAGACCCATCTGAGCATATTCCTGTGAGGGTTTTTTTTAAACTGTAGGGAGCCGGAACAGTGGCTTTATTTAGTTGCCCATTCTTACGTCAGTGTAATGTGAAATTGTAGTTGAGGAACACTTTTCCCAGTGCCACAGTAAATACATCATTAAGAGGGGATGTGTTTAATCCTGTCTCAAGTTGTCTTTTGTCACTGTTCTTTAGCCCACAAAATAGAAGTCTGACACGTCTTACCCCCAAGTCTGAATCTCTTACCCACTACGCTCCAGATATTCTGTAAGCACCGGTGGTGCTTTTAGGAAATCTACAAATCAAATGTTAAAATTTCCTCATTGACAGAAAATGATCATTTGTACTGTAGCCAATTAGACAGCTGTTCCACCTTACAGGAAAAATCAGTGCTTTTGCTATTGTTTCCTGTGATCAAAAATAGTCTTGATATGTAAATTCAAGCAAAACCCACTAGTACTTAGAGAATGAGACACTGTAATGCTTAACATCCTATATGGAGCCTCTCTCTGGTTAGCAAGCATTGCTGGTTATATCTGGGGGGAATTGACCAGTGACCATATAGAGCTCGTTTTCTGATTTAAAAACTTAAAATTTACCAGAAAGTTTACTCTTACGTAGGTAGAGAACTAACTGTCCTCCAGAACCAAAGTTTGTACTGAGACTAAGTGAAGATCCCCACAAAGGTTTCCGGCACACCTTAGTCTTCATTTCCGAAGCCCTGTATGTGACTCTTGGTTGCCTCTCGCCATCAGGCTCGTGTATTCCTCGCGTGTCCCTCAGAGCACGTGCCCTGGCCGCCTCAGCCCCGCACTGAGGCTTGTGGTTCTGCTCTTGGGAACGGAGGCTTTAAATGAGACATGGCAGCATTAAGATATGAGGCCCAGTGAGGTGGGAGGGACGGATTCGAGCGAAGTGGGGTTCCTTCAAATTCATTTTTTCTGAGAGAGCTGCTGATAGCAGGCGCGCAACCACGATCATGCAGGTGCGACTAACTGGTTCTTCGGTTGCTTCTAAAGTTGGGGGTGATTTTTTTTTTCCAACTAGAAGAAATTACAGTTTTTAAGCAGTTGTCCTCAGAATTGCATTTCATAAATTATAAGCACCAATAAAATTGATCTGTTGGTGCTCCTTTATTGCGTATAGATTCCCTTTGCTTATTTAACCCGTAGTAAAATATTAAATTTATGAAAATCATGAAATGGAGGACATGTGAGACAAAGATTTTAAAATACTGAAAGATATTGTATTGAAACATACAATATAATCCTATTTGACATTTATTTGTCTTGTTTTTGCTTTTGTTTTATCACTTCTCTGTTTCCTGATTCTGTCTTGTGCCTTCTCCCGCAAACACCTGCCTTAGACCTGTGTTGCGGGGTGGGTCTGCTGCGGCCACTTCTAATCCTCATCATGACAACGTCAGGTAAATTTTGAGACTTTCATAATCACCAGGGTATGCAGTTGGCTAATTTGTAGTCTGCAGAACAGTGACAAATGTCGTAGCCCTGCCTCTCCTGTGTCGCTTGCACCGCACAGCTGTTCTCCTGCCCCCGGGCCACCAAATGTGGGGGCAGATGCTTAGAAATCATGACCTGCTATCATGTGGACATGAAGATAGGCAGCTTTTGTAGTTTGTAGGAGATGATGATAAAACCCTCCAAAATGATCTTTAATTTATGTGCCCCCTTTTAATTGTTGCCTGAGGTTCTGTCCAGCATTTCCTTTTTAGTTGTTAATCGTCTAGCTGTCACTTTCATTGTGTGGCTGCTGCTGTCTATAAAGCATCATCTTAAATTGGGGAAATCTACATTGACAATCCAGGAAGAATAGAAAGGGAATTTCCGTCTGCTGTTGATTAGAGATTTCCTTGGCTTTGTCCCTTTTCACGCTGTCAGACGTGCTTGGCCCCAGTAACTATTTCTTCCTGTCCTGCACAAGGACTGGTGGGATGGCGCAGACAAATACTTAAGGTCCTCAAGTGCCCATATCCCCATTTCCCATCTTCTGGGGGAAAAAAATCTTGGTTGATATTCACAGATACCATCTCTGTAATTTTTTCAGAATCTTATTTTAAGCAGCAATGTATTATCTATAGCAGTAGATTTAAAACTGGCAGCATTATTTCTGTGAGGAGAGGAAGCTAGCACATTCACTTTTAGGCAGGAGAAGAGGGAAACATCAGTATCTCATGAATCCTCAATTCAGTCGGGAAAATCGAAGAGTGTGCCCTTGGTCCTGGCCCACTGCTGACTTGTGTATTGATTGATCCACTGTGAGTTTGCCCCTTGGATATTTCTCATACGCTTATGAGCCTTTTAGCTTCCCGAGAAAGCATTTTCAGCCAATGATTTGGCTTCGCAGTTTTTACAGTTTTTTAGTTCAGAGCTCAATTTAAAACACATGGTAATGTGTTTTTCTGCTTCAAGTTGAATTATATAGGTAAGTCTTTTCCCACATCCTTAGATTTCTTTGCAAATGAAGGTTTCCTTTACAGTTATTTAGAACCTCAGCTAAGTCAACACTTAAAATGTGAGTAATCGCTTTCAGTTACACGTCATCCCTTTAGCTTTGAAGCATTGGCAGCTTTTTTCCCCCCGTTATTCAGATGTGATTTCAGAAATAGAAAAGTTTTATCTTGAGGATAAAATGTAAAGAAGAGGAATCTTCAGCCTTGTTTTCCCCACTAATCATTTAATAATGCCGTCTTACCATTCAAGAGGTTCACTCAGATGTTTGTATACCCACAGTTCTGGCAGATGCTCACTTAGAAACCTTTCTAACCGATGCTGTTACTCTCAGTATTTGGGAATGTTTAATCTCTTCCCATGAGGAAAGGGGGCAGTGAAATGAGAAGGCAGGTTAATCTAACATTTAGAAGGCACAGTTCGGGTTTATTGTAGCCTGCCTAGAGTGAGCGCACGCCGTCTGTCACGGAACCGCCACCCGTGTCGCGACCGTCAGTTCAGAGGCACGACACGGGCTGGGAGAACGGAATGAGCATTCTGTTTCACGTGCTGTGTTAGAGCATTTCTGGATTATTCCAGCAGCATTTGAAATGAAGGGTTTTCTGTGTAGACGTGTCTTTAGCTTGTCTGGAGGGACCTGTCGTGCGCCCCTTAGGGGATGATGTACTTTTTGTAGGAGAACTTGCTTGAAATACCAAACATCTGATCCATGTGCCAGCTGTCTGTGGCTCCATCTGAGTAACTTTTCAATTCAATTTATTTCTATTCTGCCCATTCTGAAAGTTACTAATGCCATTTTACTGAGATAACCATGTAGGATTAAAGTACTGGATTAAAATAATGTGTGAGGTGAGCTGTATGGTATATCAGTTGCATCTCAAGAAAACAAAATAAATTAAAAAATGGAAGGCCGAAGAATAGCTTTGTGTGTATTTGTGTCTCAAAACTTTTTATCCTACCTTTGAAAATCAGTGTTCCTTAGAAGTAACTGCATTTGAGTAAGAGGTGCTTTTTAATTAATGCTTGCTCTAGAGTTTTTCCTAGTGGCCTTCCAGTAAAAATAGCCTCTGAATGTATTACTGTTAATGTACTATTAAGCCAGTCCTGGCTCTGAGGGGACAGATGTACCCAGGAGGCATCAGCCTTGTTTCTGGGGGAGACCCAGGAGAGCGTAATCGGAATAGGAAGTGAGGGGAAGAGGCAATGAGAAGAGGAGAAGTAAACCCACCCTATTTTGTAGGTAGAGCTAGTTCAGCGCTCCCTGCCAGCGAGTGTTGGCAGGTGCCCCCAGAGCACGTGGATAAGTCTTCGGCCACGGACAGATGCCGTGGGCTGTTGCCCGTCGGGGGCAGCCGGGGCTTGGCATATGGCGATGCCCGCCCTCCGAGTTGAAAGTGTCTTTATGTCTTTAGACAGTTTCTTCTCATTCTCAAAGCTTCCTACACTCTGCCCGTATTGTAGGTAGTGGTTACCTCAGTTCTTGCCTTCCTTTTCTTTAGTGGTCCCAATTCAGAGAGTAAAATATTTTAGTAACTCATCTTATTAATTACCAGCCTTTGTGACAATTCCTAGAGCATGTCATAACACATTATAGGGCTTACCAGGTACACTTATTTCTAGACTAATAATAAATTGTATTTTTATTTCTTATTGCTAGGTATGGCATTTCAAATATAGATGCAACAATTGAAACAACTTCAGATGACATGACTGTTGTAGATGCAGCTTCGTTAAGACGACAGGTATTAAAGAAGATACAATCCTACGTTGTTTTCATATATTTGATAGTTCCTAACTTTTTGTCATTTTCTCTGCTGTGGAACCCATGAGTTGAAATGTTTTATCTATCAAACAACTTACTAAGCCATTATTGATTTTTCGATTTTGATCAAAGCGTATTAAACTATCATTTACATGTTTTACTTGTATGCCATGTATGCAGTATTGCAAAACAGATTGATGGTAATCTGCACTGCTCCTGTTTTGTCAGTAGATTTTCCCTCTCAGTTTGGAGTTCTCAGTCCTTGAAATGCCAAGGATTCAGCATAATGAAAATTTCCCTCCTTCAGCTTCTCCCGTCTAATGACTGGATGCTTTGTAGCGCTCTGGCGTTTTTACTAGCTGCTGCAGGTTGGGTTCCGCGGGAGGCAGACTGGGAAGAAGATTTGTGTGTAGAAGGTTTAGTGGGGGCTGCTCTCAAGGGGGCAACACTGGGTGGCATTGCGGTGGAAACAAAGGCTGTGGGTGGCCAGCCCCTTCGATGGACTCTGAAACTGGGGTGAGCTTTCAGAGTTGGAGCAAAGGGTCAGGCATTTAACCCCATCACTAGCCAGTCATGGGTATATGTTTTCCCCAGGAAGGGATGCGAGTGTTCATTTAGCCCCAGACTGGCCACAGTGAGAACCCACAGCCAAGGGCAGTTCTGCCCACTAGTGACATGCCTCACAGCTGGGGAATTAACCTTTCATCCAGAAGGTCTAGGTGGCAGGTCACAGGTGGTTTTACGCCATCCTCTCAGTAACCAGATTGGCGGGCAGGAGGCGGCAGTAGAGCAGGTTAAAGATGAACCGCCCGCACTGAGGAACAGCAGCGCCTAGAAAGGGCCTGGGGAGAGGTGGGGAGTCATCCTCTCTGGCCTGGTAAGCCTGTCAAAATGGGTGCTGGGTCTTTCTGCCAGAGCACCATATGCAGCTGCTTCCTCACCTAATTGTCTAGTCAGGGAAGGAGGGAAAACACCCTTGCTAACTGCTACATGCAGAGAAGGGAAGAGGAGAATGTTACTGAACTTAATCTGTGAGGGCTGAAGTTGGTAATATTTTTTTGCAGAAGGTTTTGTTTATTTTGCTCCAAATGCAATTTTATGTGTTTATAATAATTCTTTTGACAAATTGTACTGCCTGATAAGAATCTGGCTGCTCCATGAGATGAAGTTTCTATTTTTTTGTTTTTGCCTTTCACTTAGATAATCAAACTAAATAGACGTCTACAACTTCTAGAAGAGGAGAACAAAGAACGCGCTAAAAGGGAAATGGTCATGTATTCAATCACTGTAGCATTCTGGCTGCTTAATAGCTGGCTCTGGTTTCGCCGCTAGAGGTAACCTCAGCTCTCAAAAACATTGTCTAGACAGCTGGAAATATAAAGAATTTGCAAACTTCTTTGTTTCTGTGTTTGCGTTGTATGCCGTTTAATAGTCCATGCCCTGAAAATGTATTTCTTCCAGAAAGGAGGGGGAAGGACATAGGTTTGCAGATGTGGAGGTATGTTCTGTCCCTCGGCTGTGTTCACCTCTAACCCGTTCTGCAGTAACACCGACTTAAAACTTTCCCTCTGCATGTCTTGTAAATAGGCTCTAGTTTCTTTTTTTTTTTTTAAAGGAATTAATTTTTGCCTCATCATTTTGCACAGCTAGTTCTCTGAGTGGAAGAAAAAGTGCATAGAGGATTGATTTAGAAAAGTATCTGTAAAAGAAAAATACTTCATTTTGTCCTGTTTCTGAAACATTATTAAACAGCTTTGTTAAGAGATATTTTTTGCATCCACGATCAACATGAATATTTCTAAAGTGTGGTCTCTGTCAGATTCCATCAAAGCACTTCATTTCAAAAATCACCTCCATTCAAGTAATTCCTGACATTTTCAGCAGTTGATCTAATATGTGTGTAGAATGTGCATTATTTTTATTTTAGTTTTGCAGGTGGTTTTCTATAAAGTACATTTTTACTAAGTCCATGTGTGAATGATTTAAAAACTACAGATGAAGGTACAAATGTAGTGCATTTAATAAACTGTCAACCAAAGCAATATCTGGCTACGGAAAGATTTTATTTCATCATACTTTGCTGTGAGCTGTGTTCTGTGTTGTGTCTCTCTCTGTGAGGGTGACTTTCCCTCAGAAGTGCAGCGCCACAGTTAATGGCTTGGCTGGAAGCACAGGCTGGCTGACCCCTCCCAGGCCCTCAGTCTGGCGGTGGGTGCTGACTGCGTTTAGTTGATTCTCTGATTTTTGTTACAGGTGTAAAGTGGTTCCAAAGAATGTACCTTGAGTTGTGTTTGCTTGAGTTGTATTTAGCTCATGCACTAAATCGCTTGAGAATTAAATGCACCCCTGAAACCAAGTTCTGGGAGCTTTTATTTCTCAAAGCTTACCCTTCTCCACTCCCCACCCCCCTTTTTTTTTGTTTGTTTCAGAAATGGTACAGTGTTTTCCAGTATCTTTCTACCAAGGCATTGAGTTTGGGGAAAGGCAGTTGAGGATTTTCCTTAAATATAGGTAGATTTTTTTTTTGTTTCTATTCTTCTTCCCCATCCTTCAAAAAAGAAAAAAAAAATGGAGGAAGGATAGAACTCTGTATTTCCTGGAGTTTGTTAGGAGTGTGGTGAAAGGGTTTTTTTAATCCATGAAAGTCTTCTGACTTTTTTTTTTTTAAAAGATTTATTTATTTATACATACAAGCTGGGGTTACAGGCCAGAGGTGTGGGGCGGCGAGAGGGTTCACCAGAGACAGAGTGGGGAGCAGAACAGGCAGATCAGAAGTACACTGCTGAGGGGAGCAGCGGGCGAGGCAGGAGAGGTCTGCCGCACCATGTGGGATTCTCCCTGGCTGGGCATCGAACTCGCATCGCGCGCTGCCGACAGGTCCACAGCGCAGCGCTCAACTGCTGCGCCACCAGGGAGGCCCCTCTTCTGACTTTTGGGTCTCCCTGGTGGCGCATCGGTTAAGCGCTGCGCAGTGGAGCTGTCGGCAGCAGCGGCGCAACACCCAACTGGGGAGATTTCCACATGGCGCAGCAGACCTCTCCTTCCTCACCCACTGCTCCCCCCAGCAGTGTATTTCCGCTGATCTGCCTGTTCTGCTCCCCACTCTGTCTCGTGAACCCTCTCGCTGCCCCACACCTCTGGCCTGTACCCAGCTTGTATGCCTAAGTAAATCTTTAAAAAAAAAAAAAAGTCTTCTGACTTTTATAATATACTAATATACTTATATATTCATTGTAGCTTTACATCTAGCTTTATATTATCACAAAGTATTTCTGTGAGCTTCCAAATTGGAAAAAAAAATAAATGATGGATAAAAGTTTCAGTTCTCTTGCCGGATAGACATGAATAGGATTCCACAAAGGCAAAAAAGTGAAATAAAAGGAATTCTGGGAGCTAAACAAGCACGAAGCTATTTTTCCCCTTTTATTTCTGCCAAACACTGGAAATCTGAAACTTCTTTAATGGCTGTGCAGAGGCAGGAGATACAATTCCGTGTGTTGGACGGGCACTCGTTGCCAAAGCAGACTTAGGAGAAGCTCGGACCCCAGAGAAACCCACCCTTCTTCCAGAAGGGGACAGCAAAGACACACCTGAGTTCACATTGTCGCAGATCTGAAAACAGAAGAACTTGAATCTCTTAATTCCAGAGCCACTTGCTGTTAGGCCAACTCTCCTAGAAGTTGCTTTTCATTGGAAGAAAATGGTTTAGGACTTGAGAGAGTCACTCCTGGTTAGGATAGTAAGGAAATGCTTTGTAGTGAAATACACGAGTGGAACCTTGGTCTATATATAGGTGTTCAGTAAGCAGAGAATGAAGATTCCTGGTGTAGGGAGCAGAGGGAGAAAAGGATAGTTGGGCCAGTGATACAGTGATCAGCCTCTCTCACTCTGGTGTGTTGTGCTATGCAACTGAGTACAGCGAGTGTGTTGTACCACTACTTTCAAAACTGTTGGTTTTGTTTTCCTATTTCTAGGAATACTTGTTAAAGCATTGCCAATTATTTGCCAAATAGCTTTGTACTTGAGGGATAATTTTATGAAAATAGTGTATTTTTAAGAGAGGTTTCCTTCCTTTCCTGCATGGATGTCTGTTTTGCAACTGCCTAATTATACCTGACGTTGTAACTGGACTGTTATTCTGGGCCTCAAGTTCAGGAAGATTTAATTTTCCAGCAATGTTCTTTTACTTACAATCTGTTGTCATGTCATAAGTAGAAACTCTTGTGCATAGCCCTGACAACTAAGGTCACCACAGCTACACCACGAGTCCCGCTCTTAGGGAACTGATGGTTAATGGAGAAGGAGAAAAGGATTATTAAAGAATTAGAAGATTCTAAAAGCAATTTGAGGAAGAGGAGTTTCAGATACATGTTGAAGTACAGGGAGAAGTGTTTCAGGTGGTAAATACAGTAAAATGATGAACAAGGACACAGATTCCAAAATGAGATTGAAGGGGGTGGGGATTAAAAAAGGAAAAAAACTAATAAGCTTTGTAAAGGACAAGGTGCGTATTGTGTGTGTCTAGACGTGCATTGGTACGTTTAGGTACCAAACTGGGCGTGGTGTGTCCCCTATCTGCCTAATCACTGCAACCCACAGATGTGAGGCATTTAATCCTTTACAGCAGTTTCCACAGGGCTAAGGTGGCTGGGAAGTAACTTACCAGCTGTTGCAGCTGATCGTGCTGCTGCTTTCCTCCAAAACCCGGGTCCCGAGTTGCTCATCTCTTCCCGGGCCTGTAGTGAGCTGGGTCTTCTCACACCCATTTCCAAGGCCAAGAGAAAATTGGGCATCACCGACCATGGTGAGCTGTCATGTCTGTTTTCCTTGCTTTTTAATTGTATGGGTTTAGCAATTTAACATTCATTTAAAAAACATTGAGTCTTCCCTAAAAGCCGAGCACTAAAGATAGTCATAATGTACATTCATTTAACAAAATATTGCTGATGACCTGGCTTTATATCAGGCACTGTGCTAAGTCCGGAGGGTAAGTAGGAGAAACGTATCTCCCTACCCTGGAAACTTTGGACTTACGGGGAACAGTGAGATTCAAGAAATAAACACCAAAGTTCTGTTCCGTTGTGATAAGCTGGAAATGAAAACAGACAGCTAAAGGAGAGGGAGGGGACCCCGCTGTTCATGATGTGGTTCTCAGACCAAGTGAGGTGAGTGCTGGAGTCTGAGGAGAGAGAGTATTTACCCAGGAGTTAAATGGGTGGCGCATGGGGCCTGAGCAGAGGCGAGGCCTGCTGCGACCCGAAGCAGGAAAGAGCTGTTGACGAAATGGTCCCTGTCTTACATTCTCTTGTAGCGGTGGGTGTGCAGACTGAGCCTTGCATGTCACATGGTGAGTACAGTGGTAGTGGCTTGTGGGCGAGTGCCAGCTGAGGTCATGGAATCGTGCATTTGGACTTCCTCGAGGAGGAGACACACTAGACTTTAAGGGTAAGTAGGTATTTACAGGGGTGTTGGGAGGTCTTTTTATAGTAAATGGGTTCAGGAAAAAAAGGCCTGCAACTTTTTTATTTGGGCAGCTATATCATAGGTATTAGAAGTTATTTATAGAACCTTGAAAACAGTGCATAAAAACATTTAAATAACATGCAGGAATAACATTCAGGAAATGGTTATAACATTTTAGTGTGTCACACTGTTAACCTGTCTCTACAATATTGGCATATGTAGAAATCAGCTTTTGAAGGGCTGATTTTTTTTTCCCCTAGATAATTACTTTTTTATTGTGAAAAATACAAATATAGAAACAGTATGAATTGCCATATACTTACCACTTAAATACAACAACATTTTCTATTCATTTTTTGGCTAAAGTATTTTTGAAACATGAAGTTTTCTCCCCAGACACATAAATAGGCATTTCTAAAAAAAAATCAAGGCATTTTTCTTTATAAAGGTAAAACCATTATCAGACCTAAACAAATATTAACAACAGTTCCTTAATATCATGTAAGCCAATTCTTGTACTGTTTTCCCAATTATCCCGAACAAGGTCCACATAATGCATTTAGTTGAATGAGCTCTTTGTTCTCTTCATCTAGAAGAGTTCCTTCAACCCATCCCACACTTTATTTTTCACAAGCCATTTTCTAATTGAATATAGGAGCTGTTGTCTGTTTACTCTCCCACCTTTTGGATTTGTCTGTTCTTTTCCCCTGAATTTCCTGTAAGGCTTGATTACATTCAGTTATATATTTATTAATATGTTAAGTATAAAGAAATGCAGTTAAAAAGGCCCTCTACTTTCCCTTCCTGGATTACTTGTACTCCTTGTCCTCTTTCACCCCCTCTTTTTCGGTTCCTCTCTCATTCCTTTCCTCCCTTCAGGTAAGAACATAGAGTAAGGAAACTCAAATTGTACATAAGTCTAGAAAGATACGAAACAAATTGAAAGCTTCTCTCCATTTCTCCCAAAATCAACCACTGATGATTTTTCCTTGCCATATGAAAGTGTTATTCATTTGCCAACTGCTTTTATATGTGAAAAGTGGATTTTTTTTCAAATCACCTTCAAGGTGACCTTAAAAATAGCTCTTTGGACTAAAATGACTGCTAAAGCTTTCTAGATAATGTTCCATTACTGAACTTCGAACTTTTAAAAAAAAGGTCTTTTAAATGCAATCTCAAATGATTCCAGCTGCTGATATTCCCATTTTATTGGCATGGAACTACACATATCTTTCTCTTCGCTTAGAGACCCCGCACAGACAGCCAAGGAAGCCAATGGCTATCTGGCTAAGCCCAAATAGGAGCTCCAGGACGCCCACGAGCAGGAGACCCAGAAACACGGAAATATGGATGAGCTTCTGACGGTTTTCTTCAGAGTCCAAATCCAAATCCCATTTGTCTTTATCCCAGATACTGCCTGTGATATTGGTGTTATTGGAACCAGTAGGATATCTGCAAGAGTCACTTAGGAACCACTGCAAGGTGAAGGATTTTGGATCAAACTCACTGAAAAATCAAAGAAATGATAGAATTAGATATATAGGAATATCACCAACCATCATAAAAAGAAAAATGGCAGCTCTATGCCCAGAAAAGGACGAGTGCAGGAAAACAGCTTGTTCCCAGCAGCTGTGGCTGCTGAGAGCAGGTTCTGGGCCACGTACCTCAGAGTTAAAAAACTTATTCGTTAAATACCCCATCATTTAATAGACATCTATGGTACCTGCTCAGATTGAACCACATGGAATTGCTGGCAGTCTGTTTCACAACTGGAGTGAGAGCAATAGTTTCATGTGCTTGAAGCTATTTTTTCTGAGCACTCTTCTAGCTAAACTCTGAAAATGAAGGACCTCCTTCTTTCCAGGAACTCAATTCTTAATACAAAACTTAAGCATTGTGTCTCGCAATCAGATACACAACTTTTGCTCGCCAAAGATATTTAATATGTCTGACTAAGGTGTTTTAGGTCTGTTGTAAAATATGGAAAACGAGGAACTTCTGAGCAAAACACATTAATTCTGAGGTGATTGTTTAGTTTACTGCAGAGAAATACTAAGTGTTTAGAGAGTTTGCAGCCCTGGATACCAACAGCTCACATTCGATGTGAGAAAACACGGGTATTTTTAGCACATAATATGAGTCTGCTTCTTGAAATTTGCAGCAAGCATGGAGTCACTCCCTACAACTTTGCTCTCTCTCCCCCCACACCTAGAGTGGAAACACCTGGAGTATTCTTGTCTGCAGCCCAGCCTGGTGCCTGCGGACAGACACTGTGACCCATGTCTGTAGTTGAAATTGCTAACCTTATGCTTCAGAGCTATAGTAAAGCACATTTCTTTTGGACTTTGATTTAGACAACTGTGGCATGCACATATCGATGTTTCTTTTTAAATGTAGGCAGGTAATGGACAAGGAGAAAAAAATGTGAATTCTGGTTATTTTTCAAACTGAGCTACACATCTGAATTAGATTGTCTTTTTCTTGCAGTTTTACAAGTTGTGTCTGGATTCAGGACAGAACCACGCTATGAGACTAAAATGAACTATTTACATGTAACTCTTCAGTATTAGTTGTAACTGTGTGGCAAAGTCCATGTTCCCATGCGACATTGTATGACAGCATGTCTGCATGCATCCGTTGGCCGCCTGGCTTCTTTTCTGGCTTTTAGACCATGCTCTAGACTTTGTTTATTGACTTTTAATTCAATTGCAAAAATTAGAAAGGCGGTACTTTCTCAGGTTTGTACATTACTTAGTTCCGTAGGACCGAAAGTAAATGCTGCCCTCTGACCCACAGAGCATCCTTCAAGGATGAAAGTTAAGTTCCTGATATGTATTTCCAGAAAATGTTTATACACACATGCAGCGGCTGATTTTTTAAAAGACAAGGCTAAGCCATCTCAACTCCATTTAGACCAGACCGTACCCACCAAGCGACCCTACCCACAGAGCTTGCCATTTCCCAAGACCAAGCTTTTGGGATTCATGTACTGAATCCCTAAGAATCTGCCCCAGTAGTCTGATCAAAGATAAACACGGTACGAATGTCCTCTGACTAGCTGTATAAGACAGAGGTATGGAAAATCTACTCACTTTAATTTTTTGAATGAAAATTCACAATTGGCCGTCCTGTTGACTTGAGAGTTGCAAATGAGAGGGCCTTCTGAGAGAGCACAGAGAGAAACCCACGTGCAGTACGCGGCACCGACGATGGTGATCACGTTCAAAAACGATGAAAGAAACATCTGAAAAATAAAAGAGGCCCATGTGCAGTGTAACCACCCCTTGCGGTCTGTCCCGAGGTCCCGCTCTATAGGCTGCCGCCTTGATGAGCTGTTGCTGCTCGCCGCCCCCCCAAGAGCCCTAGATCTACCATCACGGGCTGCTGAGTTGTGAGTTAGCAGACAAGGCGGAGGGCGAAACCTCGGACATCTGACGAGGCTCCCTAAGAGTCTGGGGGGCTGGCCGCTGTCTCTGGAAATTCTGAACCGCTAACCTGAGCGCCGTCCACCTCAGCTCTGCCGGATCTGCTTGCTCCCACCCTATTCTGTGAACTTTCTACTTGGAGAACCTCGACTAGCTCTAACCTCCCGTATTTTCACGTCCGGTCTGACTCGGGGTTGGAGAGCGCGCTGCTGCTCAGGCCTGTCTCCCCCTCCGCTCTGCTGACAGCGGGTGCTCTTCCTGAATCATTTCATGAGCTCCGCCTCTGAGGGGATGCAGGCCCCTCCGAGCCCTTCCTGGGGCCCTTCCTGAACACAGCGGCATGTTTGGCATCAGCCCTGGTCCCGCCCACTGCATGCCAGGAGCAGATCTGCCCTCTATCGTGACAACCAAATATGTCTCCAGAGATTGCAAAATAGCCCCCGAATGGGACAAAATTTCCCCGACTGATCACTGCTGTGTCCGACGGGAAGACTCACATCTGAGCTCGTGAGTTGGAGTGGCCCAAACACAGCCAAGGTGGCACTTGTGACAGGAAACATTAGGGCCCAAGTGGAAACTGGTATGTGTGTGTTACCAAAAAGCAGCGCGATGTTGCTTTAGTGATAGGCCTTTTCGGCTCTGCAGGAACGACTTGAAGGGACGCTTTCCCTGCTCCGGGGTGGGATAACCCGGCGGGCCTTAGAGGGTTCTGGGACCTTGGGCTCCGCCTTCCACACGCGGGCAGGTAAGTGGTGACCGACAAAGTGTGTGTC
>PVIJ01012559.1:0-49098 GCA_004024925.1 Scalopus aquaticus
CATTGATTGATTTTCGGATGTTGAACCATCCTTGTGCCCCTGGGATAAATCCCACTTGGTCGTGGTGTATTATTTTATGGATGCATTGTTGGATCCTATTGGCCAAGATTTTATTAAATATTTTTGCATCAGTATTCATTAGGGAGATTGGTCTGTAGTTTTCTTTTTTTGTATTGTCTTTGTCTGGTTTTGGTATTAGTGTAATATATGCTTCATAGAATGTGTTTGGTAGTACTCCTTCCTTCTCGATTTTTTGAAAGAGTTTGTATAATATAGGGACTATTTCGTTTTTGAATGTTTGGTAGAATTCATTTGTGAAACCATCTGGTCCTGGGCTTTTGTTTTTGGGGAGGTTTTTAATTACTGTTTCAATTTCACTACTTGTGATTGGTCTTTTTAGGTGTTCTGTATCTTCTTTGTCTAGTTTTGGGTGAATGTATAGTTTTAGGAATTTGTCCATATCTCCTAGGTTGTTATACTTGTTTCTGTATAGCTGTTTTTAGTAATCTCTGATTATTTTTTTTTTTTTGCTGTGTCCGTTGTGATTTCTCCTTTTTCATTTATGATCCTATTTATTTGTGTTTTCTCTCGTTTTTTCTTTGTAAGCCTGGCTAGTGGTTTGTCTATTTTGTTTATTTTTTCAAAGAACCAGCTTTTGGTCTTGTTAATCTTCTGGATTGTTTTTTTTATTTCCATTTCATTTAGTTCTGCTTTGATTTTTCTTAAACTGTCTTTTGGGGTTTTTTGTTGTTCATTTTCTAGTTCTTTGAGATGTGAGATTAAATTGTGGAACAATACATTTAACTAAAAAATGCCTTATAGAGATTTACAAGAATTTTTTAAAAACTGACAATTGGCTGTGAGTATATGAATGTTAGAGATAGATGGAGGGTACATTACTCTAATTTGAACGTGATATTTTCCACAGAGAAAACTTTGAAAAATTTGAAGTAGATACTAGATGAAAATTTCAGAATCTTCTGGGGGAGACTTCCTCCTTCTTATTTATGAAAATGATTATTCTCTATTAAATTACTATTCAGTCTCCAAATATAACTATGGCTATTTTTAATAGCTCTGTTTGTTTCTGTTCACAGAAACTCCAACAGCTCAACCCAATGCCATAGAGGGATAGCAAAAATACAGATTATACTCTTTGATTTTCTTAACTGCATGTTACCTTTACTAGTGTAGATAATCTTAAAATTTGGGAACAGTTGATATTTGACAGTGAATAATGCAAGGGACAGGCTAATAAATTCTCTAGATTATGGTTCTTAATCATTTATAAAACTTATCAGTTTTATCCCAGAGGAACATTAGACAATGTCAGACATTGTTGGTCATAACAACTTGGATTGGGGGAGGCTACTCTTATGTATTGAAATGCTTCTCTACGCCCTACCATGCTCAAGGTCATTGCTCCACAACAGTTACTGCTCCAAAATGTCATTAGTATTGCTGTTGAGAAACCCTGCTCTACTCTAGTTTTTCTGTGAGGTTAACATTCTTCTAGAGTAATTAGGAAAATTATATAGCCAAACCAAATTATTTTGACTTTCCTGCTAGGGAGCAGACACTCCAATTTTATGACCCCTTCTAAGCAACTGTCCACTAGTAAGGCTTATAGTTATTTGATCTTTTCCTTTTCTGTAGTGATTTCCCTTTTATCCTTAATGTAATGACCTGGGAGCCTCCCTGGTGATGCAGGGGGTTAAGTCTCGGCACTATGAAGCTCTTAACAGCCACTGCAGCACAAGTTCAACCCCACATGGGATAGCAGATCTCTCCTGCCTCGCCTGCTGCTCCTCTCAGCAGTGTATTTCAGTCAGTCTGCCTGTTCTGCTCCCCACTCTGTCTCTGGTGAATCTTCTCATCCCCCCACCCCCACACCTCTGGCCCACAACCCAACTCCTGTATGCATAAATAAATAAATCTTTAAAAATAGATATATAATGGCCTGTGGGTTGGGCTGTGTTTTTGTATATATAGAGATGTGCAAGTAATATGTAATTGCCCCTAGTATCCAGATAAGATAAAATGTTTTGATACTTTTTAAAAAAATCTCAAATTTTTTCAGGTGAAAAATACCTGCTTGCTATAAAATATGACTGCATATTATTATAAATAAGTGGGAAATTGTTATCCTTTTGATCTTCCAGAGATTAACCATGATTTCTAGCATGAAAATTTGAAGTTCCAGTTTTCCATAAGCTTGGAATTCTGTTATGGCTGGTTGGATTTGTATTTTTTTTGGGGGGGAGGCATAGAAGAACTGGGGTGTAGGCAAGTGGTGCGGGGTGTGTGTGTGTGTGTGTCTGAAAGGATTCACCAGAGACAGAGTGGGGAGCAGAACAGGTGGATTTACTGAAATACACTGCTGAGGGGAGCAGTGGGGCAAGACAGGAGAGGTCTGCTGCACCATATGTGGAAAGCTCCCTGGCAGGAATCCAACTCAGGCCATAGCTGTGATAGTGCTGAGACTTAACCCATAGGCCACCAGGGAGGTCCTGGATATGTATTCTTATGGCTTCTTTTTTGAGTAAGACAATTATATTTCTAAAAACTGAGCAGAGTGAAAACTGTCTCAAGGGAATTATGATTTCTTATGAATTTCCTTCTACTGATATGACAAAGACCAGTTATATAAAAAATAAGTGCCATATTTTTTTGGTTCTTATTTTGAAGCATAAATATGGAATGTTCCTAGCTGATATTTTTCATGATTCAGGATTATTCATTAAAAATTATTCAAAATGAGGGGCCTCCCTGGTGGCGCAGCGGTTAAGCGCTGCACTGTGGAGCTGTCGGCAGCAGCGATGCGAGTTCAACGCCCGGCCAGGGAGATTCCCACATGGTGCAGCAGACATCTCCTGCTGCGCCCGCTGCTCCCCTCAGCAGTGTGTTTCTGATCTGCCTGTTCTGCTCCCCACTCCGTCTCTGGTGAACCCTCTCGCCGCCCCACACCTCTGGTCTGTACCCCAGCTTGTATGTATAAATAAATAAATCTTTAAAAAAAAAATTATTCAAAATGAGGTTAATTTTCATTTCTTTTAAGTTAAAAATAAGTAAATTCCAATATAGTCATGAATATGCAACCTTTTTTGTTATGCTCCCCCAAGCAGTTGAAAAGGAAAGATTTTATACTTTACTTAGCTTGCACAGAAAAAGTTCAAGGACTATTGTTGTCATTAAAAAAAAAAAATAACTTGAAAAGGTTACTGCATTGGCCAGTCTTGATTTCATCCTTACATTTAGATATTTATTAGTTCTGAAGCTTATAGATTCTGTTGCTTTTAAGAGCTCTTGGTTGTAGTGGGAGAATATGAATTTGTTTCAAGTTCAAACTTTAGTTCAAAAGGATAAATAATCAATTTTCAGATTTCTTATCGTGACATTTAATAATGTCCTGTTGGTTATACCTTTTCTTTTTCTATTTCTGTTACTGCCTGGTTATCATTTTTTGAAAGGGGTAATGGAAGTAGGACTGGGAGGAATGAGGGACAGTATCTATTAATTGCTCCTTGAGCCAAGAATGGTGGTAAGAGATGTGAACAATGTCAGTCAAAGTTTTTTTGACTGCAAAACTTAGTAAAAAAAAATTTTTTTATGTTGCTCCCAGTATACAATTCATGTATATATTTATAAACATGTCAAATGTTTCAAGAAATAATACTTAACTGTGTGCATATGTAGTGTGATGTTTCTGTTATATTTCATTTAAAATAATTGCTGCTCAAGCAATTGCAACAGTGGTTTGAAAATGCTGTTTTAATGTGTAGCTTGTGTTTGTGGAGAAATTCATCCTCTGAAATTGACATGTTAGAAGGCTGAGTGCAATCACATCATTCTGTACTAAATTATATCTTAAGTGAACATTTAACTAAATGAAATAAGTTAATGAAATAGTTTATGAGCATTGTGTCATGATAAAATATAGCAGCTTTGCTTAAGCAAACTTAAGCTTTCCTGTAAAAAATGACTTTCATTTTAACACTATTTGTCAAGCCTCCTTTTTTTAATAAGTTATTTAAGCACTAATGGAAAATATACTCATAGATTACTTTTAAATAACTAGATTAATCACTAAGTCTTTCTTAATTATTATATTGGGCTAAATCTTAATGGAGAAGGGAAAAATCAGCATGCTTTAACCTAGGAGTTGGCAAACATTTTCTTTAAAGGGCAAGGTAATAAATATTTTAGTTTTTGCAGACCTGCAACTTAGAGAGAGCTTGTAACTATTTGCCTCTGCCATTGTAATTTGAATCTGTCAAGTAGAATGACTTTTCCAATGTAACTTTATTTATGGAAACTGAAATTAGAATTCCGTACAGTTTTCACACATCATGACGTATCTTTCTTTTGACTTTTCAACTATTAAAAATTGAAAACAGCACTCTTAACTTTTGGGCTGTATAAGACAATGTTTGGTCTTCGGCCACGGCTTGCCAACCCTTACTTTAGTCTAAAAATGGAGAGGGTTGGCTTTGGTCCAAAAATGGAGAAAATTTAGCAGTTGTGCTTAAGGATACGCATAATGATTATAAGTCTTTGAACATTTGTATTTGGATTTTTCTGGATATTAGAACTGTACATTTTTGTGTTGTATTTATACTTTGCAGACTGTTGATATTCATAAAGAGAAAGTTGCAAGAAGAGAAATTGGTATTTTGACTACTAATAAAAACACTTCAAGGACACATAAGATTATTGCTCCAGCTAACCTTGAACGACCAGTTCGTTATATTAGAAAACCTATTGATTATACAATTTTAGATGATATTGGACATGGAGTAAAGGTAAGGACAACTTCTGTCAACCTTTTGAAAACAATAGAACTCCTTAGAAAGTAAACTTTTATCTTTCCTTTCCTAGGGGACAAAGTTTTAGCCCAGTTGTGGTTTTGATAATCCCTTACTGCTGTAACTATTTTATTCTTCCTACAGCTTCTTGGTGCTACGTTCTCAAGTTTAAAACATTCATCTTTGAATTGCATTTGCTTAATCAGTTATCATAGTAGTTCACATAGATTTGGTAAAGGTGGTATAATCTTTCTAGTCTTTTTAATGATTTAATGTGACTGAAAAAAAAATTGTGTTATTTAAGTGCTACCTTATCTCAACATTTTTCCAGCATACTTTTGGCATTAGTTTTCTGAAAAAACTTACATAAATAATCAAGAACTTTGAATTTTTCTGAAATAATTTTATCTTAATATTTTGGGTGGGAATAGTGTAGATGAAAGAAATGTGAATTAATATTTCCACTGCTTTTGAATATAGGATGTTAATATTTTGGCTATATTTTAAAATGTTTGTGAGTGCCTGTTTTATATATAATACACTATAATTAAGACTGAGGAGCATGTATATTTAATTTACATTGGTTTTTGTACTTAAATTATTCAGAGCTTCAGCTAAATATTAAACTGTTTCAAATTTGCATCCCATCAGTGATTTGAAAATGATTAATCAGATGTGACTTTGAAACTGTACACTCATGTAGTTGACTTATGTCTAATATAAGCAAATTTAAATTAAAAAATACCTTACACTAGTATGACTAGAAATCCATTAAATCTAAATTTAATGTAGATCTAGACAAAAGAAAATTAATAGTATAAATTAAAAAATGTTTTCCTCAGTTTTTATATAAGTGGTATTTCTGGAATAAGATGTTTAATTTTATAATTGACATCTACATGCATTTAAATTACTAATTAGAGCATCTTAAAATGGACTGTGTAAGTGGATGGATAATTTAATAACTCAAGTCAAGTAACTCTTACTTGGGAAAATCTTTGTATATTCATTCAAGGTTAACAACTGCTAATAAGAAATTTAATATTGTCATGACAAAAAATGGCACTTAGAATATAGAACATCATATTTGTGTTTACCCTCTTGTAGTAAAAAAGGTGATTTTTTTTTTTCCTCCTCAACTTAATGTTACTCTTTTAGGACTATGTAGTTCCTTTCTTTGTGTGGATTTAAGTGTTTAGGGGGTCACCAATTTGAACAATCTTTAATAAAGTTAAGTTTTTGAATACAAGTGTCATATAATTTCATCAGAATAAAACTCTTGTTCATGACACATTCTGCTTTAACCACTCTTTCTATGATCTACTGGAACATTATTTTTTAATGCTAATGCTTAACTTGTTTTTTCTTTTTTTTTTTCCTTTCTCTTCACATCCTGAAGTTCCAACTAACCTTTCAATGCTTTTTTCCTTACCTCTTTTATTTGCTCCATTAATGCATTAAGTGGTTGCTTAGATTTAAGGTAAGAGATTCCAGGGCTGGATTTCCATTCTCTGTTCTTACATAGAATATTACATATGGGGAGTGAAGAGTTATTTGGCACTTGGTCTTTTAAAAAAAACCAAGCAGTTCCTTTTGTTTTCATCATGCAGTTTTGTGGTGTGTCTTCATCTTCTATTAGGGCAGTTATTTTTGTTTGTTCACTGCCCTATACTGTATGTTTAAAACAGTGCCTGTCATACAACAGGCACTTAGTATTTGTTGAATAAATGGTTATTTTACAATGTTAATATAGTTTGTAAAACTGACATATAAGTTACCTATTATAAGATGTCATTATGAAATAAAATTAGCTGTATTTTCGTAAATGTAGAAACTGTTATGGTTTGGAGGGCTAACTATTGTGCTTAATTTAACCCTCCCCCTGTGTAATAGCCTTTTTATTCTATAAATGGTGTGCTTGATTAACCTTGTTGCCATTATGTCTTTTATCTCTTGACTCAATTTAAAATAATTGAGAAGCAAAAAATATTCAGTTTTTTTTCAAGTTGCAGTATCATGTATTTTGCAAAAGTAACCAAAATTAGTCTTTTTTCGTATTAATATATAAAATATATGTTCAGCATAATCTCACTTTAAGAGTTTCTCAAGCTGAGAAATACTTAACATGTAAAATATCAAGAGCTCATGACACTGTTTAATAAAATATAAGTTAAGAATTAGAGGTAATAGCATATACATGTTATAAACCAATATTAACTTAAATAATTTAAATAAAAAAACTAAAGAATTACAGCTACTACTTTTGTTACTTGTTGCAGAAACATTTTAGTATTTCATAGAGTCAATGCTAAATGATGTTCAAGTATATTAAAGAAGCCCATGAAATAGAATGTTATTTTTAGTATTTTTACCAACTGAACATGCATTTCCTTTTTGTTCTTTTTTCCTTAGCTGAATTTTATCATTTCTTTTCAGATACATAGTCTGCCTGTGTAATACCCTGCTGTTTGCCATATCTTTAGTGTAGAAAGTGATAACAAGAAAAAATGATCGAGATCTGAATCATTAAGTACCTACTAACCATGGTGTCAGAAATTTCAATGGATCATGGTAGTGAGAGATGACTAGAAGAACCCAGGCAAATCTACTTCTTGTGTTACTGATTGGAGTATTGGCTCTAAGATCCCAGTTTTGGTTAATGAGACAGGTAGAAATGTGAGGAGATTCCTTTTGCATAAAGTAGGTAGAAATAGGCCAGAATCAGCCTATGTGGCTTCCTTGTTTCTTTTCCCATACAGTTTGTATTCAGACTTTGACTAGTGATGTGTTAATCTCCAAAGTGATAGAGTACACAGAAAGATCAACTGAAGGAAAATATAGAAATGGATCAGTTCTTTAAAACTTACACTATCTAGCCTAAGTGATCTCATGTTTGTTTCCTCCAAATCTTATGATTCCTTCTTTACCTTCTTAGGTTCAGGATCAGTTCTATGTGAGAGCTAGGCTAAAATGAGAGGCCTTGGGCCTCCCTCATGGCACAACCTATTAAGAGCAGTGCTGTGGAGGTGTCGGCATCTGTAGCGCAAGTTCAGTGCCTGGCCGGGGAGATTCCCACTTGGCACAGCAGACCTCTCCTGCCTTGCCCGCTGCTCCCCTCAGCAGTGTATTTCGGTCGATCTGCCTGTTCTGCTCCCCACTCTGTCTCTGGTGAACCCTCTCACCACCCCACACCTCTGGCCTGCACCCCAGCTTGTATGCATAAGTAAGTAAATAAATCTTAAAAAATAAAATAAAATAAAATGAGAGGCCTTTAGAAAGATTTAACAAGGAAAGATGATGCTTGTATAATACTCCTTAACATATTTGCTCTTTGCACCAAAAAGCTTCCCTCCTCAGTACTGTGACTTGTATAGGTGCTGATATTATATGTGGGTGGAGGTGATAGGGTAAGAAGGGTACTGAACTGAGTATCCTTTTTTTTAAGATTGATTGATTGATTGATGCATACAAGAATTGGGGTACAGGACAGAGGTGCGGCGGTGAGAGGATTCACCAGAGACAGAGCGGGGAGCAGAACAGGCAGATTGACTGAAATGCACTGCTGAGGGGAGCAGCATGCGAGTCAGGAGAGGACTGTTGTCTGGGGATCAAACTCATTCAGCAGTGGCTGGTGATAGCTTTATAGTGCTGAGACTTTAGCCCCTGCACCACAAAGTAGCTTTCCCCCGCCCCCGCCCCCGCCCCCGCCCCCGCCCCCGCCCCTCTGAACTGAGACTGAGTATACTTTTCCCATTCTGTTTCAGTTCATCCTGGAAGCTAGACTGTGATCGTGTTATTTTTCCTTTCTTCCCATATCTTTGTGAATATGTTCATCTTCTGTATAAACTTGTGGAAAAAGTTAATAATTTTGGGTGAACGAAAATAGTGAAAAGCTCAGCATTTAGTAAATAATTTTTTTCATTCTGATGAAAAAAAATTGTACTTTTGGAAGGGTGATTAATGGAATAAATTTAACATATTAAGGTAGAAAATAGAATTAAAGAAAAAAATGTAGAGATTGGAAGGGACTGCAAATAATAAAATAGTGGTTTTCCAGCTGAGCTTGGAGACCTGTGAGTTATAGCGAGTGCCGTAGATTCTTCTGAAGTTTAATAGGATTATCTGAAACATTGACGTTTTTCATCAGCTCTTCTTGAACTCTGTCTTTACTGTGCCTTTCAAATGGACTCCAACCACAGATCATCTTTCAGGACCAGACACATGGGATTTAATTCTGAAGACAGTCAAACTTCATCCTTAAAAGTTGAATTTTCAGCATTTTATATAGCATGTCCTGGTGGTATTCAGTGGGTTGTTTTTTTATTTGAAATTTGGATTTTTTTTTAAATCAACTGGCAACAAGTTATAAAGTTTATAAGAGCTTTGAAAACAATGTGGTGATACTATTAAAAAAGAACTAATGTATAGAATGTCATATTGGAAGTGTTTTAATACATACCGTAGGCTTTATAAAGTGGAATGTACCTTAAACTGGGGTATCTTTTTCCCCCGTCTGTTTTACTAATGAAGAGTTTTAAGACCCTGTTTCTCATGTATTTTAAAGTGGATTTTTCCATAAAGGAGTAATGTTTTCACTAATGGGCTTAAATTAAGTACTTCTCAAGTAAATACTCAAATCAATAATAGTACAGGCTTCTGAGCTATTAATGCAATATTTTAGTTGAACTTTATGTAAGCAAATTCTGAGTGGTTAATGAGGAAGGTTTAGGGTTTATTTTATAGCTAACAGGAATATAACACGCAAGTTTTGCATTTTTTTTTCTGTTAAGTTTTGCATATTTTACAAAAAAATCTGCTTTGAAGAAATACTGAAAAACTAGCTTAATATCAGTGAACTATTAAAATATAGATTATTTGGACTTTTATAGGGACTCTGGCTTTTTAAGTGATTTTAGTTACTCATCTACACCCCTTTAACCAAACAAATAAAATCTTTGATAATTCTATAGATCTTAAATATATTGCTTTATTTACAGAAATGTCTACTAGATTTTAATTTTCAGATTATATTACTTTTGGGATGTTTGAAAGACTTAGAAGATACTGCAATTTAAAAAAAATTTCCTTATATGCTGAAACTTTAACTCAGAGCTGGAAAGCTGTTTTCAATTATTTTAGCTATTCCATGTATAGAATAAAATTCTCTTATACTCTTTTTTTTCTGTCCTTGTTCCTTCTCCTTCCTGTTTTTTAGTAAATTAATAGAGTTTAGTGTTTGGTTCACTTACTTCTCCCTCATCACTTGAAGTAACTTTGGGTTTTATGTTGTTTAAATTTAAGGTTGAGCTTAAAGGACTTTGATTACTAATTTAAAAAATATTCTGGTATCATGAATTAAGATTTACAATTTTAGAAGTTATTATTGTCATATCATTCCTAAAATTTTCCCCAAATGTGGATTGACTTTTTAAAAAACTTCTGTCACTTTCATTTTAAGATATTACTATACCCTCTACTTATTAATGAGGGGTAGAGCGAGGATAAGTTAATCTTTATTCTTATATAATAACAACTTTGTTTTGTATTTATTGTTTAAAAACAATAGCAAAAGTATTACAGATAAATGCTTCACTTTAAAAATATTGACATTTCAAAGATTGTTTTAATTTAATTTGTCATTAAAGATTGTTTTAACATCACACACAACTTGTTCACTGGACTATTCATTTGAAGAGTTCGTTTTTTGACATTATTTATTGCCTGTTCTGATAACGGAAAATATTTTAGGATTTAAAAAGATTCCATATAGGCCAGGTTCCATTTTGACAGCCTCAGTACTCTGTATACATAATTATGATTTGTTTTTCTTGAAGTTGATATTTTGAAATTATAAATGTATTCTGATTTCAGTTGGGAATAATGTCTTACAGTTTCATTTTAGAAGTTTAATTTGAATAGACACAGTCTTATTTAAAAAGTTTTGAACCTTTTTTGAAGTGTTTGGCAATCCAAAATAATAGGGACTTAAAATAGGGTCAAGTGTGAACCTATATGGTGATCATTAATAAGCTTAACCCATTGGTAGTCTCAAATAATTTGAGATTGCATTTAAACTATACTTGTGAATGACTTCTCCTAGCTCCTCAAGATAACCAGATTTGTAGAGCTTTTTATGTAAGTGTTAACGTGCTCCCTTTGTGACATCCTTGTTTCCAGATAACCCAACTGTCCTACACTTACATTTTTGGTTGGGGATAGAGTAGTGAGGAGTCTTCGACTCCTGATTTAGGACTATGTTGTATCTTTCCCTTGCCTGAATTAATCTTCCTCTGGGGCCTGAGTGGGTCTAATTTCCACTGAAACTAGGGCATTGCCAGTAGCCTGTATACTGCTCACAGTTGAGTGGATTACCTCACCCCTAACTTCCTGACTCAGATGTCTAGGCACATGCTTAACTTCTGGCAGTTTTCAGGTAGGTGATTCCTTCGAGGGAACATTGAAAAATTTGAATTGTAAAGCTGATCCACAATTAATTAAAAAAAATGCAAGTATTCTGTTTATCTTACTACTTATTTTATTTTTTCTAGTTGTAATGCATCAAAACGATTTGGGAAAAATGAATTTTGTTTTTTTATTATATACTTGGCAAAAAATGCTTAAAGGCATTATTTCTGATTTACTTTTTACTAAAACTAAAGTTTTTATAGTTATTCTCTTTAATTTTAATTGAATGAAATTGTATCAAATAGTTTAACCAGTGATCTGTTGTATCAGATAGTCTAACCAGTGATCTGTTGGTGTGATGGCCTAATGGCAAATAAGTCTTTGCATAAAAAGTTTATATTCATTTGAAAATCTCATGTTAGGAAGAGTCCTTTGAGTACAACTGTAGAATAATAGTAGAGTAGAAATTGCATATGAAATGCATGACCTCTAATTTTTTTTCTTGTTGAAACCTTTCCCATCTTTGTTAAATGGCATAACATTATTTCCCAAAAGTACTACCTGATTTCACTGCATACAACTTGAGTTTTCCTCAAACATTTTTTAGGTGAGCACCCAGAATATGAAGATGGGTGGGCTGCCTCGTACAACACCTCCAACCCAGAAACCTCCCAGCCCTCCTATGTCAGGGAAAGGGACTCTTGGGTGAGTATGTAACTAAGTAATAATTGAAAACCATTTGATACAGTGTTACATGAAAACTAAATACTACATTGTTTTTCAATATTTGAAAATGAACATTTTCTTTCTAGTGTTGTCTTTTTTATATATAATTTTCCTTTTTCCTGGGAAACAGCTTTATATTTCAAAAAGATTTTGTTTAGAATTAATTTTTAATGAACTTCAAAGAGGTAAAGTCTTAGCCAAAGTCCTTTTTTTTTTTATAAATGATCTAATTCCTATTTTAAAAAAATTAGGATCTTTGAAATTACAGCTGACTGTTGTACAGACTATTTTTCTGAAAGATACCGTATGGATTATCAAATTCTGTGTATCTTGTGTCATTATGAGACTTTGGAGCTTTAATTTGGTCTTAGAGAATTGGACTTTGGATTTGACTTTTGTCAGGATTAATTAATATAAAAGCTTGACTTTTTTCTTCTGTGGCTTTATGGTTTAAAAATTTGGTTTATCTTGATCGAGATTTGTGACTAGGTGGGCATAATATAGCCCAGAAACCAGATGACTAAATTTGTGATCCATCTGTGCTCCCACTCTGTGGTCCCTCATAGCCAGCCTTTTAGCAGTTCAGTTTTTTCATCTGTAAAAGGGGGTAATATTTGTCGTCTTCTAACATTTCAGAGTCACTGTACCATGAATTGGATTTTTAAAAAATGTGTAAGACAAAGACAAAATACTTTGACACAACCATTGGCTTTATGATATATACTTAAAAGTACTTAACTTACAATATTGTTTTTGGCCCCCTCACCAAAAAACAACCCATAAGACCCCAAAAATTAACCCAATCAAGCACTGTGGATCAGGACAGGACAAAGATGAGTTGAGATATAAGTTAAAGATAATGTTGTAAGAGGAATTATAGTTAACACAGTTGGAAGCAAAAGAAGGAAAATTATTCCAGGCAGGAATAGGATAATTTTATTCAGTTTAGATTTGAGAGGAGAGAATCTAGAAGATGAATATGATTTAACTTCTAGGTAGAATGTGGATGATAATATAGGGTATAATTGTGCAAGAGTAAGAGAGAGATTGAGACAGTACTTGTTTGATTTTTCTGTGGAATATCTACATTTCTATCATGCTTGGTTCCTCATAAATTTTGTTAGGTTCTAAGTCAAGAATGTTAGCAAGATAATCTACTGTGCTCTCTAGCAAAATAAACTTTTCTGCTCTTAAATTTTGAAGATTTACTCATACAGTAGTATTTGTTTTTCTGTGTTTTAGCAAGGATTCTGCAGGACTCTTTAAGTTACTGAGTGCTACGAGCTGATTGATGATCACAGTTGTCACACTGTTTTGCAGCCTTTGCTTATTCTCACACATATTTTGTTCCTCTACACCTTGAGTTTTACCTTGTTGTTACCATTGCCTTCACTGTAGAGAGCTCAAACAGCAAAAGGTTTTATTCTTGGTTGAAGAACATTTTTGTTTAGAAAGCAAATATTTAGAAATTTGTTTCCTATTTTATGTTTTTTTTCCCATATTTACATCATAATTTCAGAGATGTTGAACCTCCTGCTTAGTGCTTTATTTTTTTAGAAAATTTATTTATTTATGCATACAAGCTGGGGTACAGGCCAGAGGCGTGGGGCGGTGAGAGGGTTCAACAGGGACAGAGTGGGGAGCAGCACAGGCAGATCTATGGAAATACACTGCTGAGGGGAGCAGCAGGCGAGGCAGGAGAGGTCTGCTGCGCCATGTGGGAATCTCCCCCGGCCAGACGTCATCGGACGTCGAACTCGAGTCCCTGCTGCCCACAGCTCCACAGCACAGCACTTAACTGCTGCGCCACCAGGAGGGCCTGCTTAGTACTTTAAATCCAAGGTCCTAACTTTGATTTTTCTTCCTTTGATCTACTATCTAGTGCCCTTTATTTATTTTAGTTGTTAAAGTACATGTGTATTTAAGCAAGGATATTTTGAGAGCATTAGAATGATGGGATTGGTACAAAGTTACCTCATCCAAAATCAATGGACCATAATTTACTAGTCCAGGAGAGTAATATTTAAAAGATTCTTGGAAACTTTTTGAAAAGTGACTTATTGAGAAATAAATGTGAGCAATATCATTTCAGGAAAAGAAATTTCTTTAGTTTTCACACCTTGAGAATCCTAATTTTCATTCTTTAAAAACCAGAATCTCAACTACAAAATGTTAGTTTCATGTCAGTTGAGTATTTATCATTGTCTTAAAGAATTTTGATACTTAGAGATGAGAACTAATTTAATAATCACTAATACTCCAGTGTGCATTCTATTCAGATCATATATTTTTTTATTCTTCTCATTATCTTCCTTTAACAGGAAATTTTGAGAAAAAGAGGGACATATATTAGTAAAATCCTGTTTTGCACTTTATATTTCAAAGTAAATAGAGCAGAACTTAGGTGTTTTTTTTTTACCGCTCTCCCTTTTAAATCTTGAACTCTCAGCAAGTGTAAGAGGTAATAAAAAGCAAGGTGAAGCTGAAGAATGAAGTGAGGTGAGATTGGTAGGAGATCAAATTGTATGTTTCTGTGTATGGGTAGTTTAATTTCTTTGTATTCACTTTGTGAAAAAGGAAGTGAATTGTTAGGGCTGCTATTCATCATCAGTATGGGAGTTGTGGAACCAAATTCTAAATTTATTTGCCCTGTATTAGAATATTGTTGGTTAGGGAGAGAGAGGTGAGGAAGATATTAGTGCATTCATGCAGTGCACTTGGGAGACTTTGACATGGTACTGAAATAATTTGAACTCGTCAAAGGAAAAAACATCTGGAAAACATTGCCTTACTTGGTGGAAGGATCTTTGATTCTTAATCTCTCTCAGAATGAATTAACAAAATTGCATTAGTATGGGGAAATGAGGTTGGAGACAAAAAAAATTAACAATATTCATCAAAATCCTGATGGAGAAGTGATACTTAAGGAAAAACTGAAATAGCTGGGTTATGTTAAAACACATTTCCTATCTCAGTACAAATTGTATCTCACTACTGGCAACTCTTTGAATTTTTTTGTGCCGAGACTTGCTAATCACACAATACATACGCTCTTCTTTTTGTAGGCGGCACTCCCCCTACCGCACACTGGAGCCAGTGCGTCCTCCAGTGGTACCAAATGATTACGTACCTAGCCCAACCCGTAATATGGCTCCCTCGCAGCAGAGCCCTGTGAGGACAGCTTCTGTGAATCAAAGAAATCGAACTTACAGGTATTTTCTCTACCTCAGCACAAAGTGTGATGGTCATAGTACCATAACTTGTTTCGATAACTTTCATTAAATCTCTCATTTTCCAAGCACTAAGTTCTTTTCCTCACTCTGCTCGCCCAAACCTCATCTAATTCCACCTCTTTCTCCTCATGTTCTGATGCAACTTTGAACTGTTAGGAAGTTGGGGAAAAAAAAGACATTACAACATCCAACCATCTCTATAAGATTAATAATTATAGTTGACCTGAAAAAATTATGGATGAGATGTGGGAAATTTCAAGTTGTTTTTTTGGTGGAACTTTACAGATGAAAAACTATATACAGTAAGGTGTGAATATGGGGTCGATATCATTGCAGATAAAATCAGTCATATAATTTGTTTAGGAAAACTATCTTTATAATAAAGTTTCTTCAGACAGGCATCAAACTGGAGTAAAAGAAAATAATATTTTTTATGTGTTCAGCTCCATTACTTACTGATCACTTACATTTCTGGAAAATTGTTTCTTCTTTCCTAATTTCTTAATTTCTTTCTTAATACATACTTGTTAAAAGATGGTCATAACAAGATTCTTGAACTCAACATTTTCCTCTGGTAAAAATTCATATTTGAGGTGGAGGGCTTTTGAATTCCTTTATTGTAGCTATATTCATTTCAGAAAATTTGGGGAAATGCTGGTAATATGTTACTGCATATAAAAACTCATATTTTGGTGACTTACTTCTTTAGCAGCAGTGGGAGTAGTGGAGGAAGCCACCCAAGTAGTCGGAGCAGCAGTCGGGAGAACAGTGGAAGTGGGAGTGTGGGCGTTCCCATTGCTGTCCCTACCCCCTCTCCTCCCAGTGTCTTTCCAGGTAAAACATGAGTCCTGCTTCATCTTGACTTGTCCTTCCTGAATTTGATTTCAATTTCTGGTTTAATCACAGTGGACTGTTTTCATAATCAAAAAAAATTTTTTTTTGCCTCTAGAACTCTGTGTTAGGAAATCTTTATGCGTTTATTATTTCTTACCGAGTACTGTGTAAGTTTATGCTCTGTTACTAGATTTTATATCTTTGGTCCTGTGGCTCAGTTAGTGCGTTGAAGTCTCAGGGACCATGTTGGTATGAGCTTTATGTTTAATTCTGGTTAGTATTACTTAGTAAGAGTGCATATAGACCTTTGGACATAGTGGAGACTTGGTATGAGAACGCTGGTAAGAAAGGATTGGACAAATGTAGAAGTAATTGTGAAAACAGTTAAATTTACTTGACTGTTGAAGTTTAACAAGCTCTGAAATGCTAGCCTCCTCTCTGAAACAGAAAAATGTGCTTATTTAATTGAAACTCATAAAGTCATTCATGATTTAGTGTTAAAAAATGTTTAAAAAAATTAAAGGAAGTTTCTTCAGATAGGCATTCAACTAGAGTAAAAGATAATCTTATTTTTTATGTGTTCAGCCCCATTATTACATTTCTGGAGAACTGTTTCTTAATTTCCTTAATACATACTTAATAACATGTAAGGATAGAAAATTCATATTTAATTTACTTATAATAAAAAGTACAAGATACTTAAAGCAATTATTTTTTCATTGAGGTAACATTGGTTTGCAGCACTTGATGTGATTTGGAGTTACAGGTTCATCCTCCTCAGGTGTAAGTTACCACTCCCACCACTAAGGTGCCATAGTCCTCCACCACAGATGATATCTTTTTTAAAGTCATGAGAAAGAGAAATTTGTTTTTCTAGATTCCTTTTTACCTGATCTTTATGTCTGGAATATGTTTGTTTTCTGATTTGTGTAATTCAGCAAGAATACTGTTCTTTTTTAGTGTATTATGTTTCATTTGATATACAATTTACAGAATGTTGTGCTAAAAATGACAATGTAAAGGGAATAATTTTCTTCCAGAGTAGCAGTTTTCAGGTAATAAGGAATGCTTGTTTTTTTTTATGAATTTAAAAATATATGTTATCCTGAGCATTGAATGACTTGCTGTAAACCTAATAATCCTTTAACGTAGCCTTATTCCCTTTTTTTTTTTAAAAACACTCTTCTGTTTGGCAAGTGTTGAGCACCGACTGTCGCACATTAAGTTCTTTATTGCCTTTTTGATTCCTGTCTAATGGGACTGCCTCATTAATGCTGCATCTCACTCCTCTTTCCCCTTAGCCCCTGCTGGCTCTGCTGGTACTCCTCCCCTTCCTGCTACTTCTGCATCTGCCCCTGCTCCTCTTGTTCCTGCTACTGTCCCTTCCTCCACTGCCCCAGATGCTGCTGCTGGGGGTGCCCAGACCCTTGCTGATGGCTTCACTTCTCCTACTCCCCCTGTTGTTTCTTCCGCTCCCCCTACAGGTAAGTATTGGCTTCTTCCTTGGCAGGCACATCCAGTCATCTGTTTTTTTCTGTTCTTGGAACTCTGGCTATATGATTTTTTGTGTTTGTGCTTTGTATGGAAAAAGAAATTCTAAGTAATCACTGACTAGAAAATGGGATGTGACCCAGAATAAAATTTCCTGAGGAAATCAGGGTATAATTTCTCATAAGTTTTTCTAATTGAGTAGCACATACTTTTTTTGCTTGACTTTTATTTGCTAGAGACTTATGAATTTAGTATGGAGCCATCTTCTATATAGTTTGAGAAGTTGTCATTGGAACTATTTGTGTTACAGGTTAAGTCATTAGTAAAATGAAAAATCTGACAATAATTCTAAGGCATATTTTACAGGGAATATTTGATACAACAATTTGAAATTTTCTGGTTTATTATAACAGAATTTGTTGCTTATTATAGCAGCATTGGAAACACAGACAATGAAATTTTAAAGAATTTCAGGTTTACTTAAGGTTGACTGTTGATTTAGTGTTTTAAAATTGCAATCTAAAATTTATTTTGATGAGAAAGGAAAAACTTGGTTGCTACAAAATGAATTTGTGAGGTTAATCATGATGCAAATTAGTAAACATATTCTTACCTATTATAAAAATGTATGTGTTTGGGGGCCTCCCCGGTGGCGCAGTGGTAAATCACTGCCCTGTGGAGCTGTTGGCAGCAGCGAAGCGCGTTCGACGCCCGGCCGGGGAGATTCCCACATGGCGCGGCAGACCTCTCCTGCCTTGCCCGCTGCTCCCCTCAGCAGTGTATTTCCCTCGATCTGCCTGTTCTGCTCCCCACTCTGTCTCTGGTGAACCCTCTCACCGCCCCAGCCTCGGGCCTGTACCACCAGCTTGTATGCATAAATAAATAATTCTTTTAAAAAAAATGTATATGTTTGGAAACTATCACCTTAGCTGCCAGTAAATTCATGGAATATGTATTCAGCTCTGCTGATAAAAGCAGAGGTTAAATGTTTTAGAAGATACTTAAAGTGGATTTTGGATGGTGTTTTATGGGAGAGCATCTACAAAAGTACTTTTAAGAAAAGCTTTCAACATCAGATAAATGCAAACGTGGGCTGATCTTTGCTCTACATATAGCTCTGTTAAACTAGCCTACCTAGTCAGATATAAGAATCTTGTTATACTTCTGCATCAGTAAAGACTGCATCTTGAAATTGGTTGTAGATCCAAAAAGGGCAAATCACTCCCACCTGAGAGTCAACATTTTAGTAATTATACAGTTGTTACATGTATGAATAATTAGAGAGCCTTTTTAAACAAAAGCAAGGTAAAATATGTTATTAACAATTTATATCAACATTTCTTTTTTATATAGCATCTTTGAATCATCAAATACTTTTTTCTTCTTATTAAAGTATAAACTACATACATTTTGAATGTATAGCTCTGTGTTTTGACAAATGTATACAATGATGTAATCACAATCCATTCAAGTTGTAGCTTAGTCCATTCAAGTCCTGTAGATTTCAGTCCATGCCCCCTTTGTGGTCAGTCGTTCCCTTTTACTCCTAGTCCCTGGTAGCTCCTTGATCTGTTTTTGTCTCTAAAGTTTGCCTTTGTTAGGATATCATGTAAATGGAAGCATGTGGTGTGTAGCCTTTTGGGTTTGACTTTTTCATACAATTTATTTGAGATTTATTTATCCTTGCTTTGTTTCATTTTCTTTTTTATTACACTGGTCAACATTGAGATCGTTACTGACTTAATAAAGCCCTAATCTGTAGTATCTTGGTGTGCTGAACATGAATATAACCCTGAAAATTGTTCATTAGCTCTCGTTTTGAAGATATTTCATATAATTCATTTTATATGTTTCACCGTGTAAATTTATCCAGTAGGACTGCAACAACATCCTAAATCAGCCTAGAATGATGTAATATTGCATTGCATTGCATAATACCATCACATTATCCAGAGTTGATTGCATCATTTCCTGATGTAATGCAATACTACTGCCAGGGGGCTGCTGAAGTAAGCGGACTTCATCAGTGCACTATAGAAAGCCCTGTCGGAAAGGTTGAGCATTGAAAATATTTCAGACTTTGTTTAAGCCACTGTTCCATAGAACTGTTATTATTTTCTCCATTTAGGCACAATACAGAACAGTAATGCCTAGAAAGTGCATTAATAGCGTGGACAATTTCTGCTCTATTTATGCGGAAGTGACATTTACCCCAGAAGAAAAGTATCACTTCTCAAGCGAAGAAGGCTTATCATCTTTACTTTGGATGCAAGGTTGGTGACCAAGACAAACCTTGGGCCCCACATATATGCTGTGCTACATGGACAACACAGCTTTTACAGTGGCTCAGTGGCAAAAGACCATCAATGCCGTTTGCAGTCCCCATGGTATGGAGAAAGCCAAGCAACCTCGTAAAAGACTGTTACTTCTGCTTGGTTCCTCCTCTTTCCGGCGGAATAACGAAGCAAAAGAAGTCAAGAATGGTCTACCCAAACATTCCATCTGATTGAGACCAGTTCCACATGGTGAGGGACTTCCTATTCCAGAACCTCCAGCAGAATACTCTCTTGATTCATCTGATGAGGACAAGGGTGAGCCGACCTGTTCTTCTCCTGTTCCATCAGCATGCAGTGATCCAGATTTTCACTGTGGTGCATCATCAACCCCACACACATTAACACAGGAAGAACTAAATGATCTGCTTCGTGATTTGGACTTATCCAAGAACAAGGCAGAATTGCTAGGATCAAGACTCCCAACAGTGGAATCTTTGAGAAGAAGATGTCACAATTACTTTCTGTCGAAAGCACCACCGGCAGTCGGAGCCTTTCTTCAGAAAGGGAAGTACTCTGGTGTTCTGTTCCGATATTGAGGGTCTCATGAATGCCTTAAAAATCACTCATGACCCATAAGAATGGAGACTATTTCTAGACTCTTCGAAACTGGTCTTTAGGCTTTTGCATGATGGAAACCGTCTTCCATCTATTCTATTCCTGAACAGCTGTACAAGAGACAAGCGAAGAAATCTAAGAAGTAGTCTAGTCTATGACTTGATTTTTTACAGGTATTAACTGCAGGCCTGTTACTATTGGCATGCATTTCGTGATGTAAACATCAATTTATTGCAGATTATAAATAAAGCTAGAGCCCAAATTAGAATTTGACTGTCATATTCATATTGAGCACATACAAATTGATAGGAAATGACTGATTTTATTTCAGTAACATGACTTTTGTAAAAATTTGTTGACCAGTGTTATTATTGAAGAGTGTTCTAGTGCATGAATGTACCACAATTTGTTTATTCCTTTCCCAATTGAGGGACTTTTGGATTATTTCTAGTTTGGGGTGATAGTGACTTCAACTCTCATGAACATTTGCACAGACTCCGCTGAACATTTTCATACAGACTATTGTCTGAGCATAAGTTTTCATTCATTTGGGTAGATACTTAAGGAGTAGAATTGCTGGGTTGTATATTGAGTGTTTATAAGAAACTGCCAAATTGTTTTCTAAAGTGGCTGTACAATTTTGCACCTCTACCAGCAGTGTATGAGGTTTCCAGCTGCTTCTCTTACTTGTTAACACTTGGTATAGTTAGATTTTTTAAAAATTTAGCTATTATAGTAGGTATAATAGTATCTTGTGGTTTTGATTTATATTTCCCTAGTGACTAAAGATGTCGAACATCTTTTCAAATGCATCTGTTTTATCTTTGGTGAGATGTCTGTTCAAGTATTTTGCTTCCCCTTGTATTCCTTTTTAAAAATGGCTGTTTTCTTGTGTTCTTTTGTATTCTGAATATAAGTCCTTTAACAGTTATGTACTTTGCAAATATTGTCTTCCATTTTGTGGTTTTTTTTTTTTTTATTCTATTAATGGTGTGTTTCAAACAGCAGTTCTTCATTTTAAATCCAGTTTATTTTCTTTCATGGATTGTGGCTTTGGTGTCCTAGCTACAAACTACCTTATACCAGATCATAAAGGTTTTGTTCTGCTTTCTCCTAGAAGCTTTTAGTTTTAGATTTTATGACTAACCAGTGACAGTTAAACTGTATTTTTTTTCAACCCAAAGCAAATGCTTTATTAATGATATTAATAGTCTCTCTTATGTAATGTCTGAATCACTGAGAACTAGTAGTGTGGAGTTCAGATTGGATCTCACAATATAAAATTCATTATGGTGTTAACTATCAGCTGTTTTTAACTTGATCCTAGATTTGTGTTACTTTGTTGTAGATAAATTACGAAAATACCAATAACTTACTATATCTGGTAATCCAAGTGACCAAAATTTATCATTTAAATAATAACATATATGGTTTTACATTTTTATGTTTACAGAGACCTGACAATGGAGTATATTTAAGCTTTCATACTCAAGATTTTTATACACTCTTAAGTTTCAGGTTTTGATACTATCATATGTGTAAGGAGATTAAACTGTGAGCAGGTCTTGAGTGTTTTTAAATAATCTTTGAGTCCATGTGAATCCAAGTTTGAAATGTATGAAGTTCTTTAAAACCAATTGTAGTCATGTAAAACCATTTTACAGTCATGTTAAGATAAAAATTGTTGGGTGATTTTCTTTTTTTCACTTCTCCTCCTCCCTCCCTTTTACTTCTCCTCTCTCCTCCTCCACTTATTCTTGCACGCCTCTTCTGCCCCCTCTTGTTCTCCCCCTCTTACCACACATAGTATTTTCCTTTAAACAAATTGTTACATTAAATTTACTATTAATTTGGAATAAGACTATTTATTAACCATTTATCTATTGCTTTCTTAGATGTCATTCTTGTTGAGTCTTGTTAGTTTTCAGTGTTAGTGATTTTGAGTGGGGGAAGAAAGGAAGTGAGCCATAAATTGTAATAATTTTGAAACTACCAAATTATTAACTTAATGAAAGCATATTATTAATCTATTGAGATGTAACTTTCGCATCTATTTATTTCCTGCTTTTGCACTTGGATATGTCAGCTGAACAAAAACTATTTTCTTACATTGTCAGATAGCAGTAAAATTAGTTAACTAATGTTATTTTAAATAATCTTAAGATTTAGGCATTGAACCTAAAATACTTTATTGTCTGAGATAATTTTCTTTTAATGCCAAGTCTGTGTTCTGCCCCTTTTCCAGGTCATCCTGTTCAGTTTTACAGCATGAATAGACCTGCCTCTCGCCATACTCCCCCTACAATAGGGGGTTCATTGCCCTATAGACGCCCTCCTTCCATAACCTCACAAACAAGCCTTCAGAATCAGATGAACGGAGGACCTTTTTATAGCCAGAATCCAGGTTGGCTTTTCTTTTGCATTATTCAGTATATATCTAATTAAAAGTCTTCAATTACAGAGAAAAAATTTTTATTTACAAGTGAGGTAGCACATGATAGGTGATTATTGCTATTTGTTGAATAAATGGAAGAATGAATACAAGGTTGTCAATACTGTATCTTCCCAGTTTTTTTAAGCCAATACATGGCTTTCATACAAAGTTGTAGGATTTAACAGAATATTTTTAATGTACTAATGATGATTTGCTATGATAATACTATGGTGAACTTTATTGCCCTCTTATTTAATCAGCTATCCTTGCTGTATGAATAGTAGTGAAGCTGAGTGTACATGAACACCGTTTATAAATGACAAAGGAAAAGGAAATGACCTTTTTGAGGCTACTTTGTGCCAAGCAGTTATATTGTCTTAATTCTTAAACCAAACCTATGTGGGGAAAACTAAAGACTTGGACATATGATCCTGATGTAACAGTCATCTTTCAGTTGCATCACGCATACAGAAAAATAAATTTGGCATATACTTAATATTGTGCATAATATTTTTGCTTCTTACTCAACAAGCGTAAGAAGAGTAAATACAAGATTTTATGACTATTTAGATGTGGTATTTCAACTTGCTGTTTCTGAGTTTTTGCCAAGAGTCCAATAAGCCCATGGATGATCACCTCTAATATTAGGGGACCTTTTGGTGAAAACTTGTTCTATCCTTGGGAGTCTTGAAGGGGAAATTTGATCCTTCTCATACATAAAAACAATTTAAAGAATGTTATATTTATACTATCAGTTTGTTATTGTCAAGCGATCATTTTCACTGATGAGGAAACTGAGACTGTTATCAGATTAGTTTGGAGCTTAGGTCATCTGACTCTTAAATTTAATGTTCTTTCTGTTGTACTGTCGGGCTTACTGTCAGGTTTAAAAAAAACCTTTTTAACCTCCATATTCTTTTTTTGTCAGGAAAGAGGATGCCCACATTGTTAAATGCATGAGAGCCTGAGATCTTGTCAGTCTGTTATATAGTTAGATCCTGGGAATAGTGCTCAGTAACTATTTGTTAAATGTGGGATGGATCTCTATTTATCCAAATGCCTTCACTGTTTTGGGTTCTTCTTGTAAGTTAAATGACATAAATATAGTGTAACTAGTGTGAACTGTTGTTTGATTAGCAACTGCCTATTTTGAAATGTACTTATTTAACTGCTGTCTTTGGTCACATTTAGTGATTTTTAACTATACCATTTTTTAAAACTCATTTTGAACTGAATTTTGACAAATTTGTCTTTTTTATACATTATGCTTTTAAACCGTGTGTTCCAAACGTAGTCTGTACTGATGTTATTCTGTACCTAAAGGCTTTTTTTTTTTCTTAAATTTTAGTTTGTTAGATATGGCCTATTTCATAGTTCTCCTGAAGATAAGCTCTCTCCTTGTCCTTTTTGAAAGTCTAAAAATTAATTGCTTATGGCCTGTAAGCCTTCCTTGTCCTCTTATCCTTATATAGTTTTGAAAGAATGGTGTCAGTCCAAAATGAGCTACTTCCATAATGGAGCTGAGAGATGGTTTACTGTTACATCTTGATACCAACTGTACATGGTATTTAGGAAAGCATAAGTATTTTATGCTTTGTACATGTACATATCAAAATTTTAGTCTTATGAGAACTCTATTGGTGGAATTTATTTGAATGCTGTTGAAGCACATATTTAAATGTGTCTTAAATACATATTTCATATTTCTTTCTTTGTAAATCTGGTTTTAATATACTTGGAAGTGTATGTTAAAGTAGAAGAATACCCAACTCTGTGGAATAATTTTAATGAAGGTATTTTTACACTCATTGAATTAAGGTGAATTGAGATTGTTGAGCCTTCTATATAATATATAAGGTTTTTTCTTTCCTAGTCTACTAAGTTCTGCCCTTCTTTTCCGGGTTTTTGGTAACTGTTTAAAGAGGGCAAAAATAGCATTGTTAGTTGACTCATCCGAATGCTTTTTCTAGACTCAAGTTTTTTAACAAAATCTTGTTCTTTGAAAAGTTTTTTTTTTCAAAATTTATTACTTTGCAAATCAGTGTCCTAAGGCTGTTAGATCTACAATTATTTGTTTTAGAATATTAAGTATCTCTTTTTTTAAAATTTATTTTATTTTTGCATACAAGGTGGGGGCAGGCCAGAGGTGTGGGGTGGTGAGAGGATTCCCCAGAGACAGAGTGGGTAGCAGAACAGGCAGATAGACCGAAATACACTGCTGAGGGGAGCAGCGGGTGAGGCAGGAGAGGTCTGCTGTGCCATGTGGGAATCTTCCCGGCTGGGCATCGAACTCACCTGGAGCCACTGAAAGCATTACAGCGCTGCGCTCAACCCACTGCGGCACCAGGGAGGCCTGAATATTAAGTATCTCTTGTGTTACACTGTTGTTTTTTTTTTTAAAGATTGATTTATTTATGCATACAAGCTGGGGTGTAGGCCAGAGGTGTGGGGTGGTGAGAGGATTCACCAGAGACAAAGCGGGGAACAGAACAGGCAGAGTGACTGAAGTACACTGCTGAGAGGAGCAGCAGGTGAGGCAGGAGAGGTCTGGAGGGCCATGTGGGAATCTCCCTGGGGCTGGGAATTGAACTTGTGCTGCAGTGGCTCTGGGTAGCTTCATAGTGCTGTGCTTAACCCGTTGTGCCACCAGGGAGGCCGTATTACACTAGTTTTAACAACGGTCTCTGTTTTTTCATATTTAAAGAGAAAATTAGTGCCTTCTCGAGTAGCAAACCTCCTGATATAACAAAACGATCCCAGGTGGTATCTTATGAGCACAGTTTTTACTGTTGGGGGCTTGACATGGATTTGTGCTTCCAAAGCAGTGCGCATATAAATTCAGGGAGGTTTTTTGTGAGATGGAAATTCTTCGCACTGTTGTATTTGGTGTGAGTTTGAAAGGGCAGTATAACATAGTAATTAAAATATGGAACACCCGTTGCCTAGTGCCAAGTCCTAGGAGAAAACAGTAGTTGTTTTCTAATAAAATTATTTCTGAAACAGGTTAATGAAAGGAACACTTTGTTCAAGGCATAACTGAAACCCCTTTGGGTCCCATAGTTTCTTAACCCTTCTAATCATTGTTCAGTAACCATACATTTTTCTATCAAGACACCCCTTCACTGAATATGATTAGAAAAAGTTAAGTACTTTTAAATACTTCTATTTCTAAGTTTCTATTCACGTTTGGAAAATATTTCACTTTTTTAAAGATTTATTTTTTTTATTTATGCTTACAAGAAGTGGGGTGTAGGCCAGAGGTGTGTGTGGGGGGTGAGATTCACCAGAGACAAAGTGGGGAGCAGAATAGGTAGATCTGAGATACACTGCTGAGGGGAGTAGCAAGCGAGACAGGAGAGGTCTGCTGCGCCATGTGGGTCAGCTCCCAGGCTGGGGATGGAACTGTGCTGCAATGGCTGCTAATAGCTTCGTAGTGCTGAGAGTTTAACCCCTGTGCCACCAGGGAGTCCCGAAAATATTTCACTCTTAAAGTAAATTATTTAAATGGTTTCTTCACCAGGATGTAAAATATAAGCAACCAAACTTGAATAGGTTATAAGATAGGACCTCTGAAAGTGGTATTTTTAATGACTTTAGAAGTAATATTTATAGTGTTTTAGTTTAATTTTCTCAAATTACTTATGAAACTGTAAAAGTAAGATGTACAAGCCTCAATTTTTTCATAAGCCTCATTCCTCCTCCAATCCCTCTGCCCCCAATTCTTTTCAGTTGGGTATTTTAAAGCACTAAGCCTTAAAGATTATGCTCCAAGAGATTTTATAAATAATCCAAAAGGTCATGCTGGAAAGTATGGACATTTCATCAGAACAGAGTCCTCGAGTTTGGTTTGCTTGCAGACCCTTTTACTGTTCATGTGTCTGCATGTTGCTGTTTGCATACAAGCTATAGGTCCTACAATTGTCTGCTTATCATCTCTCCATAAACTCCAATTATCTGGCAAGCCCATCTTTATATTTCACATTACTTCCTAATTGTGTATTGTATTGGTGGTTATAGAGAAAAGGTCTGATCATATATGGAATCATCTTAGTTAGATGGAGTAAAAGTAAGTTTATAATTACTTCCTGCTCTTGCCTGATCATGAGATGCTTAGCACTAGAACTGAATATTGCATGCAGTTCTTCACATCAGAATCTTGCTTAAATTATCCCAGAATAGTTCATGTGCAGCTAACACTAAGGAACATAAATCTAGTCTAAAATAGGATATCTTGATTCATAGGAGTTCTGGTCAGATGAAATCTTACATGCTCCAGAAAGAAAACACTATGATACTTGAATTAATTTAGACCCACATGTAAAAGGTTTACCCTGGGGGGGCAAAGAAAAGAATTTGGGTCACCTTTGTAAACTCCAGATGGCGTTTAATTTCTTGACATTTCTCAGGACTGGCTTTGAAAAAAAATCTGACTTGTAATGTTATAAAGTAATTCCGTTTAAGGAAATTCGGGATTGCTTTTTCCCTGAGCTGCTCTTGGTGGACTTTTAAAAACCACTATAATTCAGATTTTCACTTTTAGAACTAGAAAAGATAGAAAACATTCATCTTAAAAAACAACTCATCCTACCTTCAAAAAGACTGACCTAAGTTAAGCATCTATTTATTCCTTTTTAAGCTAAGTGCCAAGGAATTTTAAAAATTTGGGTGAGAAAAAAATGAGTGAAGGTGGGAGATTTCCTACTTTCTGTTACAGGGGATGCTGGGATGGGTGCTAACAGAAGAGCACCCCATCTTACTTAGTATGAACATGCATCTGATCTCCACTGCTCTTGTGCCAGGCACTGTCTGCTGCTGTTTCTGTTTTATCTGCTTCATCTCTGCTCCTGCCCTTGTTCATTGTGTCGTCGTCTAATCCCAGTGGAAACCTGGGGTAGCATGAATATGTCAGCAGTTGCTGCAGCCCCCTAAGTAGAAGCAGACATACAACTTAAGAATTTACTGCAGAGAAATATGACTTTAGAGAAAAGCCTAAACAAGAGGTATTTTTTAAACAAAGGTATCCATTTCTAGGGTTTCACTACAGTGTAAAATTTAGAGCTTTTAAAATATCTTAAATGAGATATTCTTTGGGATTATCTGCTTAACTTTTATTTCCACATTATATATGGTATTTATCTATGGACAAATGTTTTCTTGCTGCCAATCACTACTAGCTCTGGACCTCTCAATTTTTCTCACATACTTTACCAAACATTTTAGAACCAGTCAGCTTTATAGATCTTTATCATGCATTATCTGCCTGAGCCCCTACTCAGCACTTCTTTCTACCTACCCAGGCTAGTGTGGTTTGTGGCACCTCTACCTGAAGGCCAAACATCTAGAACTCATCTGCTTCTCTCCTTTCATGCTAGCCAAGCATCCTTAGTAGCCATAGTTGTCTAGTAGCGACAGTTTTTCCACAGTGCTGCTACATTTTTTTCTGATTTCTACTGCCTTGGTTTTTTTTTTCTGTACTGCTCCCCGTTGTTAACTCTCTGCATACTTTTTTTAAAAAAATCTTTGCAGTCACTCTGTAAAGTAGGTTGCATTATGTCTTTTTTATACCACATTTATGGATTACACGCAAAGCAATTCATGTATTTGCTATTCTGATGGCAAGGAAATGATAAATCAGGTATTTGATGCTAGGCAACATTAAAGTCCAATCTCTTTCCACCTAGCATTCTTTCACCTAAGATAAGACTCTTCCCTATTTCATATAGACTCACTCACCTTTCCAGGTTTTGTACTTTGCCTCTGTGATATTTTATTCTAGCCATATACAGACATTTTGGGGCCTGAAGTGGTCATTCTGTTTGGAAGCCTTTGCCTTTGGTTGGTTCTCAGATTGTCTTGGATTTTCTTTCTCAACCTTTCATCTCCCTTTTTACATCTTTTTTCCTTCTTACCTGATTAAAGGTCATTTTTATATAGCCTTCTTCAATACTCCCACCACTACTATCATCATACCATAGCATTACCATGGCCTTTTCTGCCACCACCACCATCACCAGAGAACTGCTTCAAGTGTTGTTGGGTAAAGGTTATTGTTTTCTCCAGTAGAATGTGATCTCTTTTAGGGCAGTGATTCTTACTCATCTTTTAGTTTTATTAGTCTTAACTGTAATTTGTAGATTAGAAAGAAGATGCATACCATAGTTACACCTATTCTGAAGAAAACTAACTTAGAGTTAATCTTGGGAAATCGCTTAGCATGTACCTTGCTTGTGTATTTACATACACCAAACATTTGTTGCAGGCTTACTAGCACTGTTCCAGCTACTTGAGATAGAGGGAAAGACACATTGGGGTGGGGAGGGTGGGGAAGAATGATTTGAATGAAGCCAGTATTCTTCTGTAGGTTCAGAAGAAAGTGGACAGCAGGTACAGCAGGTGGTATGAAGTGTGGTTACGAAAAATTGTGATGACATAGACCTGATGAGAATGATCTTGATATGTGTCTCTTAGGATAGTGCTTGCTGCTTAGAAGGAAGTCGGTGAATATTTGTTTAATGAATGAAGGTTCAATTACTTTGCCTGTTAATGAAGTAGTGAAAAGTACAAATTTAGAAGCTGGGATGTAATTTTTTTTTCTCTTATATTGTTGAACATTTACACTTGTAATCTTCAAGGTGAAATCCAGAAAACTAAATTACTCATGGTAATCTCAAAAAATTCTTTTCTTTGAGAAAACATGCTCTTGATTTGAGAAGATCAGTTTGCCATTATGTTAGTGTAGATCTATATATGATAAATGCTTCCTATTATAATATTCAAAAATTTCCTTAAAACTCCCTCTAATACTTTGTTTTGTATCTTAATGAATTATCCCTCAAAAGAGGATCCTTAAGATGGCTTTTAAAATGTTTGTGCATAGTGGTTTTCCTCCTTACATGTTCGTTTTATTGTATTATCCTCTCCTTTTAATATAACTCGCCCTTACCCCTTATCCTCCACACCTTTTTTGTTTTTGCAGTATCTCTTGCTCCTCCTCCTCCCTCCATCCTACAGGTAACTCCCCAGTTACCTTTAATGGGATTTGTGGCCAGAGTCCAAGAAAATAGTAAGTTTATGTCTTCTTTATGCTGTAGATCAGATTGCAGGCATAAAATGTCGTTTGCATATGATTGGCTGAATAGTCATTCATTCATTGATACTTCATACTTCAAACATTTGAATATTATGAACAAATCACTTTATGATCAGCTAGAGGGATGGTAATATAAATGAAGTTGTCTACTTTCAGGTAACTCAAAATCTGGTAGTGAAGATAAGACAAATAAATATAAAACAAGGCACAAGTAAGACAAGAAAGATCATTTGTAACCAAGGAGATGTTCATTAATCATTAAATATCACACCTTACTCTCTCTCTGGGTTGCTCAAACAAGTAGTCTAATTCCCTATCACTGATATTTTAGGAATCTGTGACTGGCCGGATAATCTTTCTCTGTCCTGTGATTCCAGGTGTAAAAATGTCCATGCCAGGGTAGGTCCCAAAAGACCAAATTGCCAGAGTCTGTTTCCCAGGTGACCATGGATTGACAGTGAAATTGTATTGGCCTGTGGTCTGGTGTTGAGTCATGTAGGATCATGTAACTAAATTATTGATACATTAAGTCTTCTCTAGGGAAGCATTAAGGAAGCTCAAGGGACTGCCTCTGTAGAACAGTAGACCTGTATCAGCGTTCAGTTAGTAACTGGTGTTACAGAGACCAGCGGAAATATTCTGTGTGCTAGATAATTATCTTCTTGTGAGCAGTCTGCAGGAGGAACCATGGCTCAATCATGGGGATGCATGTTGGACATGGAATCTGAAAAAGGGGCATTATTATTAAGGAAAATTTAATGTTGTCAGACCAAAGTCAGCCAGTGTATCCATCTCATAACTGGGATGGCTTCACAAAAGGCATAGAAATATTTGCACTGTGTTTCTTAGAACTCTGACTTCTTTGGAAATAAGCTTTGGCAATATTAGAATGTAAGCTCCAAGAGAGCAGGGATTGTTTGCCTGTTTTGTTCACTGTTTCTCTAGCAAAAGAAAAGTGACATGTTGCAAACACTCTCAGTCGTCCTCTTTTGTACTTTCACAACTGACTAAATGCCCCCTTATTGACACATTTCTTTCATATAATTGGTTAAAATCCAGTCGTAACGTTTGCATCTCTATTTGCTAATATCTGAAGATAGTCTACTTCTATTTATTAGTAGGCACCCCATGAGCACCTCCAGCATTTACTACTTTGTGTTTGCCTTTTGGGGATAGTTTTTTTCTCATTTCTTCCCACAGTCCTGTATATTGTGCACCTACCAAATGTATAAAAATGAGAAACTGTGTATGAGGCATGCTATGCCTCATTTTACAGACCCTGTAACAGGACTGAATACATTCAAATGAATATTGTCCTCTTCAAAACATTCACCTTGGAGAGATGTGTACCTGTCTTTTGGAATTATCTTCCTAACTTTCGAGTACATTATTTTGAAGATACTCTGTGCTAGCATATATTTACTCTGTATAAATTTTGATGCCTGGAAGAAATCTGGAATTATTTGGAACCTTTTTTAAGTAGTTACGGAATAAATCGTGCAGCTGTGATCCTTGATATATATTCTTAAAATCCTTGTATGGCTCCCCATTGCTCATCAGAGAGTTTATATTGTTTCAAAGCCCTTCCTGCTTAGTCTTCTTCAGCTTCCTCAGGTGTCTTTCTGTTGAACTTTGGCCGATTCTTTAGGGGTTCCTGCTTTCTTACCTTTGTATTTTCTTCCATTATATCTGATGTGAAATATCAGCCCCCGGCCATTAACTTTTACTCATCCTTCAGGTTTCAGGAAGTCTTTCCTGACTGATGTGAGAGCTTTGGTTTACTGCTATGTTTCTCCATAGAATTAAAAGCACTGCTCTTTTATCAGTGAGTTTGGTTGTCCTCCTTTCCATGATTTTTCCAAGCTCCTCTGTTCCTTCTGCTGAGCATACAGTACCTAACCATAGTAGGTTTTTAGTTGTTACTTGTTGATTGAGTAGTAATAAATCTGACTTTAAAGTTACTGAATTTCTCACCCATAATAATGTAGCTTTTAAGATAACATTCATTGGTGTTCAAATTCCTGCTCTTCCACTTACTATCTGACTACTTAATCTTGGAAAGCCAGTTTCCATATTCATAAAACAAGGAGTACAAAACTACTTCCTGAGATAAAGTGTAAATGAAATGATGTATTATAATATATGCTGATTAATTGAAAACTTGAAGTAAAAATGGAAGCTTATGTTAGTCTTACTAAACTGTTTCTGAATCAGTTATAAGGTAAAAATGGCAGCTTCTTTGAGTAATTTTGTAGTATGATTTCTCAAGGTGATTGTTTTGAAGGACAAAGTTCCTTTGGATCTATGTTTCTGTACAGTTGTTTAAAGTCACTCTCTTTACCTTATAAATGCAAATAGGATATATTATTCTTACCCCAACTATATGTAACTTATTATGCAAAGATATGCTAAAGCCAGATACATTATTAGTATCTTCTATTAAAAACCTTAAAAGAACTACTTGAATGAGTAAAGTTTTAAAATGTATGAGTTGACAAGTGCAAAGCATATAACAGAAGGGAAGAATACTGGAATAGAACAAAGTATGATATTGGCATGGCTAATTCTCACCAGGTATCAACAGTCTTCTAAACACCATTTGATTCAGTCAGTGGGCTTAGATTAAAAAATAGAAAATAAACAGAATTCTTGAGAATTTCATAGAAACAGTACTTGTGCCTTATAAGAATTAATGCTGTTCATTAAAATTGGGCAACTGATAAATACAGCTTTATTCAGTTTATTTTGTAGAACTATGGTGAAGTATGTACCAGACATTTTCATAGCTTTGAGTTCCCTAAGGTGGGATAATTTTTAGATATTACTGTCTGCTGGTACCTGAGCTGTGAAAGCAGATTTCTGCGTAGATGTTTTGAATCACCTTGGGTATTTAACTGAAAGAAAATTTGGATTATAGTCTGTCTGTCTGAATCATGAAAATCTGTGTATAACCCCCACCCTCAAATAATGATAAAACTGACTTCTCATAGATGAAGTCACCCACTAATTTGGTCAAATGCTAATTAAAAACTATTTGAGAGAAAAGTTATTATAATGTGACTTGTTTAATGGACTCACTTTGTTATACATTAAATATTATAAATGTCAAAATTATTAATATTTCTGATAACCATTCCTGCTTGGAGATATTGTATAGCGATCTATATTGTATTGATCTTTCTTTAAAAAAGAGGATTCTGTATTAACATAAATAGGTTCCAGAGGTTCAATTAATAATAATTTTTGCTGAACATAATCAACATTATCAAGAAGGAGAAAGTCACGCTTGGACACTTGGAACATTATAGTTGGTAGGGAGGTTTCTCTTGCCCACTCAGTTTTTGGAAGATTTTTGTTTTCAAGTCTGGGTTCATATTCCATGAGAGTAGAAGTTTGGGTGGGAAATATTGAACTTTGCATAATGTGTAGTTTTGTTATCAGCTTGATAAATTCTTAGTTTCAGATACACCACCTCCACCACCACCTGTGGAAGAACCAGTCTTTGATGAGTCCCCACCTCCACCTCCTCCCCCCGAAGACTATGAAGAGGAGGAAGCTGCTGTGGTTGAGTATAGTGATCCTTATGCTGAAGAGGACCCACCATGGGCCCCAAGATCTTACTTGGAAAAGGGTAAGTTTCAGCGGGATTTTGGAAGATTGAGAAGAAACCACTACATAGAAATGAAATTTAGTGATATTGAAGAGAATCTTGTTTATTTTCTACTGAGAAGCAAAGATTTGTTTACATTACCTATATGTTCTTAATTAATTTACAAGGCTCTTTATTTTGAAGGTCACATGACCAAATTTCTATGACTCTGATTTTTTTATTGATGTTTATGTATTGTTCCTATTGAACATGTTTGTTTTATAAATGATTTCTGCAAGACAAATTTATTATTTTATATATATATATATATATATATATATTTTTTTATTGTTATTTATATATTTTACATTTTGTATTCCCCTGGGGTAACCCACCACCAATTCACCCGTGATCCACCTCCGTGGTCCCTTGTGTCCTTTTCTACTCCATTTTGTGCCCTTATCCTCTCCCTCCCCCCAACCCTGCTGAGTGTCTCTCTCCTATTTGGTTTCCTTATAGTCCTGTTATAAGTGAAACCATTCGATATTTTTCTCTTTCTTTCTGGCTTATTTCGCTGAGTGTGATCCCCTCTAATTCCATCCATGTCACTACAAATTGCATGTGTTTATCTTCTTTGAATGCTGAATAGTCTTCCATTGTGTATATGTACCACATCTTCTTGATCCAATCATCTATTTTTGGACATCTGGGTTGCTTCCATACCTTTGCTATTGTAAACAGTGCCGCAGTGAACATACAGGTGCATGTATCCGTTTGGATTAGTGTTTTTCTGTCTTTTGGGTAGATTACCAAAAGTGGTATTGCTGGGTCGTATGGAAGCTCCATGTTTAGCAGTTTGCGGAATCGCCATACAGCTTTCCATAGTGGTTGGACCAGTTCCCATTCCCACCAGCAGTGTGGAAGAGTTCCTTTTTCTCCACATCCTTTCCAGCATTTGTTGTTGCCTGTATTTTTAATGTGTGCCATCCTCACAGGTGTGAGGTGGTATCTCTTTCTGGTTTTGATTTGCATTTCCTTGATTATAAGTGATGTTGTTTCATGTACCTGTTGGCCATTTGCTTTTCTTCTTTGAAGAAGTGCCTTTTTAGCTCTTCTGCCCATATTTTGACTGGATTTTTGGCTTTGTTTTTGTTGAGTTGTGTGAGCTCCTTATAGATTTTTGTTATCAGTCCTTTATCGGTTATATTGTGTGCAAAGATCTTTTCCCAGTTGGTAGGGTGTCTGTTAGTTTTGGATAATGTCTCTTGCTGTACAGAAGCTTTTTATTTTGATGTAATCCCATCTGTTTATCTTGTCCTTCACTTCCTTCGCTTTGGGGGATGTGGCAAGACAAAAATTTAAAAGAAAGGGCTTTTCTGGAAGGCCTCAAGAAGAGAATTTTTCTAAAGCATTGATTTTTCACACCCCCATGTTTTAAAGTATTCTTTTGTGGAAGCTTAGATATTTAATTATCTCTATATGAGATGTCCAAAGAATGATGATTTCTCAGTTTCTTTATAAAGTAGTACTGGGCATTTCTTTTGGTGAAAAATTTCTTTGAATATATTAGCTAACCAATGCCCTGGCACTTTTTGAACCTAAACTCCCAATCTCATTAATTAGCTCAGAAAATGTGTGCTTTCTTGAAGGAAAGTTTCTGTTTAGGAAATCAAAGGTACTAAGTCACTGGGTCTCAAAACCGACCACATTAGAATCACCTGGGGAACTTACATTAAGTAACTGTGGACTTTCACTTTTGCCCAAGATAAAGCAACGGTAGTCAGATTTATCTTCCTTTGACGTGTGGCACTATTGAGTGCCCATTATACAGTCAATAAAAAGCAGCTTAGGAAAGTTAAGTATATTCTGGAAACTTGTAAATGGTACAGATGGGATCTGAATTTGATAATTTTAATTCCAGAGCCCACATTTTAACCTTCGTCCTAAGCTTGAGCTCTGACTGACCCAGGTTGAGTCTTCACTGCAGTTTTACTAGCATGAAATTCTTCCTGGCAAATTTTTACTTATTAGTCAAAACCTATTTTATATCCCTACCTTGTGTTAAGCCAACTGTTCTTGTTTTCTTTTAGCTCAGTGGCATGACTTTTTGGTAGAAATATAAACACATTGGTAATTTTTTCTAAAGATTTTAAATTTATTATTTTTCTTAAGATAACATTGGTTTACATTTTTGTTGGTATTTTGGAAGTCTAGCATCCCCCTCTCCCCCTTAGGTATCACCACCATATTACTCCCACCAGCAAATCATCCATAGTCCACATTGCTCCCTTCCCAATTAGTTCTCACCCCTTCCTCACCCCTGAACCCCCCCCCCCGCCCCATGGTTCAGTTCTGTAGTCAGTATGTTTTTAGCTGACCCATGGTTTGGTTTAAGGGACACCATCTGGTATTTTCCTTTTTCCTTCTGGCTTATTTTGCTTAGCATAATCCTTTCCTGCTCCATCCCTGTTACTGCAAATGGCATGAGTTTATCTATTTTGATTGCTGAATAATATTCTATTGTGTATATAAACCACATCTGCTTGATCCACTCATCTGTTTTGGGGCATTTTGGTTGTTTCCATTATTTGGCTGTTGTAAATAGGGCTGCAGCAAACATGGGAGTGGAAGTTCCTTTTCGAATTAGTGTTTTTGAATTTTTCAGGTAGATGACTAGAAGAATTACTGGATCATGTGGCAGATCTATCTTTAGTATTTTGAGATACCTTCATCTTGCTTTCCATAAGGGCTGGACCAATCTGCATTCCCATCAACAGTGCAGGAGGGTTTCTTTTTCTCCACACCCTCGCCAGCTCTTACTGTGTCTGGTTTTTTTGATGTGGGCCGTTCTCACCAGGGTGAAGTGTTGCCTCATCGTGGTTTTTCTTTGTATTTCCCTGATAAGTGACGATGCACATATTTTCACGTGCCTATTTGCTATCTGTATGTCTTTGGAGAAGTGCCTGTTTAGCTCTTCTGCCCATTTTTTTTTTGATTGGGTTTTCTTCTTTTTGTTGCATTGTATGTGTTCTTTGTAGATCTTTGATATCAGTCCACATTGGTAATTCATTACACGATTTATCTCCTAAGACTGTGACTGTCCTTTGTCTTTTTCATCTTTGTGTCTGTAAAAATCAGCATGGATGCTCTATTGGTGTTACTGATTCTATCTCTGAATTGCAGAAAGCTTCTCAGAGGACATGGCATTTGTCATGTATCTGAATGAGTAGGAGTTTCTCAGGCAGGGAAGAATGATAGGAGGGGGCCATCCAAGCAGAGGGAGTCCTCTGAGTAAAAGAACTTGACTATTTAGGACATGTCATGTGAAAGACAACATGGGCGGGTTTTAGGGAGAGATTGGGCTGGATAGGAATGCAGGGAGGGGGAAAGTGAGTTGTAATTAGTGATGAGAGGCCTTGAATACCTTTAAGAGGTGTTTGCATTCTTCTTTTTAAAAATATCTGATGGTAAAGGGGAAATTATGGGAGATTTTTCAGCAAGTTGATAAATTTCCATGTACTTGTATTTTAACTTTTTAAAATAAAATATACCTGATAATAACAGAGTGCATTAGAAAGGAAGAAAAATAGGTGTTGGGAAGACTTGGTTGGATACAGTAGATCTAAGCAGTAGATGAAGGCCTCAGCTGAGGCAGTGGTTCTGAAAACCTTGTTCACATAAATAAGTAGATGGAAATGGAAGAGTTTTTTTTCAAACAATCAAGTAATGTGCTACTTTTAAAGATTGTGTTTTATGATCAGCTACAACTCCATTATGAAAGTCTTTATTAGATTTTTTTCAAAGCAGGGAAGTGGGAGCCACCTAACTTGCAAAACGTTTGGGTTAGTGGACTAATTCTCTTTCTTAATACCCTTTGACACTCAGTGTTTTCTACTTTATGATAGTACACCAGTGTATACTTTTTTAATTAGACAGGCAACATAAAATAACTTTTAAGACTAATAGCTGACTGAAATGGGGTCCCATTGTTTAAGATGGGCATTACAAACTATTTTTCATCATCTCAAGCAGCTGTTTTAGGAAGCAGGATGTATAAAAGTTGAGGATCTAGAAGTAGTCTATATAAAGTCATCAGTCACTCATAATGCTTAGAAAATCTTCAGGAACACCCAGTGACACATGTATGCCAGTTTAAAGACTGCTGCGCTAACCAGGGCATGCCTGTAATGACATTTAGTGCTTCAACAATAGCTTTTCTCAAGAAAAAGTCATCTTTCTTTACTTGGAGATTCTCTCTCTTCAGTGAGACATTTCCTCATGGACTGTTTAAGGGTAAGTTTGACTAAATGTGATTTCTTTGTCACATAGACTGTCTCAAGATGGGATTCCATTAGTTAGGACTGGGTATTAGAAAAAAGAATTTTTTGTGTGGGGGCCTGTGTTTCAGAGTACTCCAAGAGTTGGGAAATAATTGCTATTCACTTAATTGATTCTCTTTCTAGGAATGTTATTCTTTTTTACATCCTTTTTTTTTCCCCCCTCTCTAGTTGTGGCAATTTATGATTATACAAAAGACAAGGAAGATGAGCTGTCCTTTCAGGAAGGAGCCATTATTTATGTCATCAAGAAGAATGATGATGGTTGGTATGAGGGAGTTATGAATGGAGTGACTGGGCTCTTTCCCGGGAATTACGTTGAGTCTATCATGCATTATTCTGAGTAACACTCAGCAGGGTTCTGTTTCCCTCCCAGAATAGTCAGATCTTTCCCAGATTATGAAAGGCCCTGGGGATTCCCCTCCAATGAAATGAAGGATACAAATGATAAAAACTAAGTTTTTTTGGTTTATCCCCCAGTATTAAAAAGCAAGCTGAGTCTGAGTAAATGGAACTTGCTGCCTTCACTTGTTCTATGCTGAGCTGTCTGGATTGAAATAAAGTGAGCATTTTTGAATATGTCAGAGCATAACTGTGTAAAACGAATCAGGTTAATACTGATTCAGAAAAACATCTGGGATCTTTCTCAGGAATACTGTACACCCTTGGGATTTCTCCCCCTGCAGAACCTGTGGCATTGGATGTTTTTCAGTGCCTGTGCGAAGGGGTTAGCCTCATGGTCAAGTGTGTACCTAGCTCCACTTCTTCCAATTATATGAGGAGGGAACTGATTCAAAACGCATATGTAACCCTTTTTATAATTGTTTCGGATGGCATATTTCCTCTTTAACGCTGTAAATTCTGCATTTTCTCAGCACTAGAGTGCACCAAACGAGTTAATGCTGAACTGATTTGCAACCCTTCATGTTTCTCAGTTTGCAGATTATGAGGATGATGAAATGTGAGTCTCCAAACATTCTGAGGGTGTTTAACAATTGCCAGTTTGATTTTAATGTGCTGCTGCTGCATGAGTCTGCATTGCCATTAGTGGTCAGTGTATTCAGATGTGTGAAGTGTGGTAGGCTGGTTACATGCTCAAGTAGGCATGCAAGGCAGCCATGAAGATTCCTAAGGTTCCGAAGATAGACCTTTAGAAATGTCCTGCTCAAATAGGCATCCTAAATCCTTGCCTTAGGTGCTGTTTTGGGGAGTAGGATCTTGGAGGTCAGACCAACTGTTTCTTCACTATTTAGAAAAACATTTTTTTTTAATATAGTTAATTTCATGTCTCTTGATGGTCTCTGGGAATGAAAGGATTGCTACTGTCCTTCTTGAATGTTATTAATGGCCAAATGGTTAGCTGTTTACTCACATAATTCTATAAAAAGTAAATATTCTCCTGATTTTGTGTCATTGGCCTCTGGAGTAGCTGCTCTTGGTAAGAATTTGAAACTTGTATCATGGACTTAGTGGGGTAAGGCCAAATACTAACCTATCCTCATAAAAATTTGTATTAGTTTGAGAGCAGTTTTTTTTTTATCTGTATACTTATAGCTTCAGATCCAGTGGAGTCTATTAGGCATATTGCTTCAATCCTTTCTGCATTTGATAGAAGAATATTAAAATCCAGGGGGTCTTGCCGCTCAGCAGGTGAACACTGAGGAGGCGCAGTCAGCTCAAGGTCAGGCCCAAACTGCCGTGGGTTTTTCCTGCTTCCAGCGACGTGGCCAGAAGAGAGCTTTGCCAGGTAACATCCCTGTGCAGGTGAAAGGGGACAGACAACTGCATACATTTCAGATGTGGAAGTTGGGCATAGTGGTGCAGGTAGGGGAACAAGATTGGAAGCTGAACAAGTATGGCAGTATCTGAGAGAAGATGATGTAGGCAGAAGTTAATCTTCCACTGTGAATCTGTTATCTGAGATAAGTATCATCGACAGAGATAAACACAGTATTATTTATGAGGACCTTGTCTTTGTTTCCAGCCCCCCTCCTCCCGCCATTGTAAGTTAGCGTCTGCTTTGATTTCCCTAGCACACTGACTTTAGTTTTCATTAGCTTGCCTCCAAGTGAGGTTCTCCTTCACACTTTTGTTAGTTCATTATCTTTTATTCTTGTTTTCCTTCAAATAGCTGTCAATGCTCAGTGATCTTTCATATGAACCAACACAGAATAGACTTGGATAGTTTACACTTTTCTTAGTGTTGGTGTATGGCTGCGCAAAGTTGTAAATTAAGTGACCCAATTATTCAAATAACTTTTTACTGAGAAAGTTGAGTGGATTAATAAAGAAGTGGTTATTTTGAGATCCCGCAACTAACAACTTCCCACAGCTAACTACAGAAGTAGAGGAGACAGCTGTGCAAAAAATTGGTGTCAGTGAGCTGGCCTGTTGGACCCCTGAATTGGGGAGTGCAGAAGACACTGATGGAGGTCTTTATACTGACAACCTGCTGCAGGGGATCTGTGGGTCAGCAGGTTTTTCCCTGAATTATTTAGTACTAATGTATGATTTTTGTTTTTAAAAATACCTGTTAGATTTTCTGAATATTTTAAAGTTTTGAATTGTGTATGTTATCTTGGAGGGATCCTACGTGATGATGATGGGTCAGGCCTACAATAATTGAAGACTTTTAATGTATGTAATATTTCATAGATTGCATGCTATTAATAGTCCGTGAGGGTACTATTTTTTGTTTTATTGTAAATTTCCCCCACTTCTTATAAATTACAAGATGTTGATAGGAATTCCAAATAAACACAGAAGTCTTACTGCTACAGAATGTAGCAAAGATGATCCAGTCTAAAATCTGCTGACCAGTAATCAACCATTTTATTAGGATACAGGAAACCTAGAGGGGATCTTTTTCACCCTCTAAGTAGTTTCTTTTTTTGTCTCATGTCCACTCCTTTTCCTTAAACAAAAAGACTTGATAATTGTTCTATTTGAAAGGTTTTAGAGATATGAATAGATACTAATTGTCATTGACTTCATGGCCAAGGCAATAAATCAGGATTGTGTCAATATATCAACATCTAGACCTGACTCAGATATTTTAATGTCTTCCCAGTAGCTCCCATCTTTCTGCGCTCTCCCCACCTTAAGGCTGGCAAGCGCCTATTTTCACTGTTTCCAAGTCACTAGGTGAGACATTTTTATCCCTATCTTTCCCCTTCCTGCTGCTATTAATCACCCAGGTAGAATGTTTTCATGCATTTTTAGTGATATCTGTAATGTAGCGGTGCTCCTTCTTAGCAGTCTTACGTTGATTAAATGTAATGATTTTGCTTGAGTTGCATCAAAATGATGGTAGTTTGCTTTTATCCTTTTGTGTTCACTTTCTTTTAGCAGATGCCCTTTCTGCAGTAAGAACTGTATCGTTTTTCATAACATTTTCTCCTTGGTGGAGAGTATATGGCATGTCCCGAAGGCTACCTTTCCCTTTGACAAGGGAGTGCATGGAAGAATTGGCAGGTTACTGCCAGATCTTTGAAAATAAGGGGGATCTGAATCACTTTCCATCTTTTCACTTCTGACCATCTTTGGCCAAGAACTCCTGATTTGCGTTAAAGGGGATGATTTCCCTTATATGATCTACTTAGAGTCGTAAAATTTTAGAGCTAGATGAGACTTTAGAAATTTTCGTTTAATCATTTTATTGATGAGGATAGATGTTTTGTTTAAGATTAACAGCTAGTAGAGTCCCTGACTCAGCGCTGGCCTGGTACTCTTTCTACAGCTGTGTTTAATCGAATGTGCTTTACTTGTCTTTAAAGAGTTCTACTTGATGTCTTCAGGAAGATACTTGAAAAGCTGTGCCATGTTACAATAAACACCCTGAAAGTATTCAGACTGTTTAAAGGAGTATAGTAAGTGTAACCTTAATTAGTGAAAATACTCATTTTAACTCTTCTAAAACCACTTAGTATAAATGGTCTTTTCAATACAGTGCATGTAGCAAAAAACATTCTTTGAGCAACTGGTAGGAGCACAGCAACCAGCCTTATTTGAGAGCCTTATAAAACAGTTGAAGGCATTGCGCTCATTACCTGAAGTTTCTGACCTGTTTCTTATTGTGAATCTCATAATTGACAAATGACAGGGCCTAGCTGTGTATAAATGATCCTTGCTAAATATCATGAGGTTTTTGTAAAAAGCAAAACTTATTTTCACATTAAAATGGAAATATCTTTTGCAACTTCAGAATTCTATGGAAAAGCAGTTTTTATCATATTGTGTCCATGCATCTTTTGACAAAAAACAATGTGATCTGGCCAGTTGTACTTTGAGCTCCCAAAGGGAGGCTTGGTGTTACCAGTTGAGTGCAGGAAAACCTGAGGGGGCAGTTTGTTGCCAGTAATGTTTCTTTCGTGTGCCATTGAACCACCTCCAGATGAGTGGGGGAACATTTTTTAATTTTGAAATTGTATTTGGAATTGTTGCAGTGTACTACGAACTTGAGCTAAATAAAATCCCACAAAGTATATCCAAGTGTCTTGTGAATAATGTGTTTACGCTGCATTTAAACAAGTAACCTGTAAGTGTGTTGGGTAGAATCCTTCTGTTGTTCCAAGCCAGGGATATTACTAAAGTTTTAAACTTGAAATAATTAAATTTTTATCCCCATTTTTGCTAAGTAAACCCGAAGTTTTCTGATTACCTTCTTTTAAAGCATACTTGTGTTGGTAAAGAGCCCAGATTTTAAGAATTGAAAGTGTTTTCTCACCTCCCTGATCTGTTTCCTCTGTGCCTGTATCTTTTTGGATGGACTACCCAACTAACATTTTTAAGTCTGGTCAAGAGAAGGGGTTTTGCAATTTACAAGAGAAATGTTAGGTCTGATAAATTTAGTCTCAAAGATGAGTGTCCAATCTGTTAATTATCTTGACAGCCCGTTGTTTACTTCTCTGAAGCCAAATTAGAGGCAGTATCCACTACAAGATGAGACAGGGTGAGTGAAGGAGAGCCTCTTTACCCTAGTTTGATGAATTTGTAAATCGGATACATGTTGTGATACAAACACATGTTTTGAAACAAAAAACATCCTTTATAGTATTTTGCAAATAGCTATAATTTAAGAGCTAACACTTAATAGCCAAATCTCTCTAGTCTGTGTTTGGTATAAACTTTCTTAGGTTAACCAGTTGAATGCATAAAATTGCAGTTTTTTTTTACCTTCAAACTTAATTTGTTCCTAACTGCAAAGCCTATTTCTAGGTACCCCCAACAAACAGCAAAATCAGGTTCTTAATGGTCCCCGATCCACAGTTGAGTCCCCAGGTTTAAATGAAATCTACTTTTATTAAGGATTGTGTAAGGTGACATCATAAAAACATGTAACTGAAAAACAAATTTACACTGTATGACTGCTGTCTTAAGCTATTACGATAGTTTACTGACAGTAACTGACAAGAGTAACTTGGAATATAACTTAATCCAGCAGTAGAACAAAAACATCAGTAGTACGGAATATATCTCTCTCATATATCTATATATAGCTATATATATATTTATATCTATATATAGGTTTGCACAATCAGGGAGCAAGGCACATATGAAATGAGCATACAATTGAGCAGAAGAAACAGCAACAAAGCAAAAAAAAGAAACTTTCATTTTTACCAAACTCTGCATAATCATTTGAATAATGTCCTCTATTGAGTAATTTATAATGTAGTTCTTTTTCATGCTTAAAAAAAGTATATTCCTACATTGTATCTTTATTGATGACAAAGTTCCCACAGCCTAGGTGTCAGTGTGACATCACTTTTTTAAAGAAATGAGGAGACTGAATCCCAATTAAATATATGTGCAATTTTTCTAAACAGTAAACAATGTTTTTACAACAGTTAGCACAAGGTAATGGTATTTTAATGTACATTTCTATAAAAGGAATTCACTAGTGGCTGATAATAAAAGTAAGCAATGTCATTGGAAACATTCCAGTTAATGCTTATTTTCTAGGAGGATTATTTACAAGAAGCGAGGAGATGGGATCATGAAAAATGGCAGTTTTTGGTATTAGGTTATAATCTAACAAACAATGGACAGTTCCCAAAATGCAAAGTTTTTTTCAAGTGCTGCAAAAGCATGTTCTGCCTAAGAAGAGGTTGAAGCTTCAACAATCATGAGCTTGGTTAGTAACATCCATGATCACACACTCATGTCTACACCCAGGCATCTTTACACACACAGTAGTCACCACCACCCTGACTGGACTCTTTTCTAATTGTCTTTGGTAGAAAGCAGCCAGACTGCAGGTAGGTAGATGAGGCCATCTCTTGTAAGATAGTCACTGTTTCTGCCCTAATTAGAAATACCTTCCTTCTCTCTCTTTAGCACCTAAAGATTGTGGTTCTTTTAAAAATGCTATTTCTCCCAAAGAGTTCAAGGCACTGGGGATTTACAGCAAAAACTATTTTTGTCTTCTAAATGGTTTATTACTCTAGCAGGCAAAGAACAAACCAATCGATTTTTTTTCACTCAAATATTTATCAAGTATATTGTTTTTTGCTTAAGTTTACAGCTAAATTTCAGATCTCTATTAGCATTAGACCTTCCCAAGGATACAAGAAGCAAGCACTTTGGCTTGCAGACTGGTAAGGTATAGAACTGTCCCCCTATGGAATGAGAGATTTCATTTTGTTCTGTATGGATCAAGTCTCAGCTTTGTGAGTGGTCGCTTACACCTAAAGGGTAAGGAATAATCTGCTTTGTACCAATGTTATAAAGAGTTCAAACAAAAAACTCAGTGCCAAAAGGTATTTGCAATCTAAAGTGATTTTTAGAAATAGGTACCTTTTCATTAAGTGCATAAATCCAAATTATCTTAGCAACTTAGAGCAAGTCATTATACCTTGAACCAATCACACAGGTCTGTAAGATTTTGTATTTGGCTTTAAAGGTATAAAAAGTTTGGTAATAGTAAAAAGATGAGGAAAAGGTTTTTACTGGAAATAACCTTGTGTTTGCAACATAAACTAGCTTTTAGCCAAGGCTCTTCTGTTGGTGGCCTGTTAAGTTTGCAGCCTAATTCAGAACCTCTGTCCTCGGCACAAGCTCATGACAGCCCCCCGCCCCCGGGCAGCTCCTGTGAACCTTTACCGCAGTGCTGGCCCTCTGCTGGGGTTACTATTCCCGATCCCCAATTTGGTCTTTCTTGATAAACTCAGTATTGTTTTCAGTGGCAAGGAACCTTACCTCAGGAGGGGACTGTCAAGAGGGTTCCCGGCCCTTAGCAGGAGATGCCAGCAGCAGGCAAGAGTACCTTATTTTAGAGGACTGTAAAACACCATCGTACCTCTATTACTCTGAAATCAAACTTTGTCATTTTCTGATGAAAATCATTTCCTGCAACTTAAGTCAATCTTCCCCATTTTAAGAAGTTCCAGGAATTAAAAAAATCCAAAGTAGGTATAAAAACCTGAATAGTTACTTTTCCCAAGTGAGAATTTTAGCAGCTAAGAAAAAAACATTTGAGTAGTAAAAGCCAAGCTGACAAAAGTTCAACAGACTGGTCTAACATTATTCTCAATGAACCTAATGTCAGTTTTATTAACAGAGAATAAGCTCTGCTGCCTTTCAGAGTTGTTGCCAAAACTGAGTATAGGATGATCCAATTTTGAAATTTCCGGAAAAGTTAGGGCATCACTAATTAAGCACGTCACTAGCTTCCTTAGGCACCTGTTGCACTGCCCAATAGCAGGATGATTTCATCTATGCTGTTCATCTTTCAGTACAGAAAAACTGTCCACATTTTCTTTGACTTGAAGAAGCCAAGCCGGGGTTAGAGCTGCTGAGCAGCAGGCAGTGAAAGAAGGCACAGTACTAGTGTCATCTGGCAGGTAGGTATTTTCCATGAATACAACAGAGGGAAAAAAACAGTTATAAAAATAAGTCTTGTCCAACTCCACCCCCCAAACTACATCCCTAATAAAAATCCAAATTAAAAAAAAAAACACTTAGACAAATCATTTTGGTTTTGATTTTTGCACATAAAAAAATGTTGATTAAGATACAAAGAGAAAGGTCCCTGTCATTAGGTCACTGGATTGGGCTAAAAATGACAAGAGTTGCTCCTCTGGCCCTACTCTCTTCTTGCTGCTCCAGGCTTTAAGCAGGTCTGCTCTTTCAGGAAAATGACACATTAGGAACATCAGTTCAGAATTGACAAGAATTTCCAGGAATTCCCATGCTGAAAAAACCGAAGGCTGTATCTTAGGGTTCAAATCATGGGTGAAGGAAGATTGAGGGTAATTATAGTTTTTCCCTTAAGGGAAGTTGAAGTTGTCCACCCTTACTAAAATAAGACCTCTGCAACAAAGAACTCCAGTGAGCACTATATTACTGGAGTCATATTCTTAACAACTCTATCCCACAATTAAGGGTGACCCCCTACAATGTAAAGCTGCAGGCAGAGACTATGGGAAATAACTTCACTCATGAATTACAGTGGAGTTTGGCAATCTGTACTCAAATGTTACCCAAGCTGAACATGCTTAAATGAACAATGCAGATGCATTAAAAGTCACTTCATAAGCATATCAAACACACAGACATTTGTGAGCAACTGAAAAGTATCTTTTAAAGAAGGGCTTTAAAAAATGCGTAACGGTATGGATATTCTTACTGCTCCACGGCCACACGACTCCATCCCCGTCGTGGAGAGGTGCCGCTTAATCTCTGCTGCAGTGCTGCCTTGCAGAGTGGGCTGCAGGATTATCTTGTGTGCACAGTACAACTTTTGCTTCTCCGTGAATTCTTTACACTCTGCCCCACTGTACTGGCACCCCTTTTCCTTCTGGGACACTGTCAGGGATAGTTACTGTTTGCAGTGGTAATCCTGACAACAGGCACAGACTTGCATTATAAGATGTGCCCATTTATCATTGCTGGGATGACTAATTTTTATTCCCTTTTTTAAAATGCTGAGATGGCATTTTATTCTTGATGGCCAATCTACCATCATAAATTGGTGAGGCTACAAATTCCTCTTACACACCAAGGGAAAAAAGCATATAGTGGTGTGAAACATTTAGAAATACAGTGTCATTAGAGCAGTGAGTGATTCCACGTGATACCGAACGGCACATGTAGAACACGTAATGTCACTTATGGTATTTAGTCTACACCACTCCATCAGAACACCCAGCAATAAGGCTAATACGATTAGCCAGGATCCTAGTTTGCTCCCGCCACGATGGATGACATTCAAAAGCCTCCCTCTGTGTAGTCCCATACTTCAAAATCGGTTCTTTTAATTGAACAGAGGCCAACTTTTCTTTCCCAGTCACCCATCCTTCAAGAGCAATACACACAAAAAGATGCTTTTCAGGTGATTTTTTTTCATACCGATGGCACCATACTGGACACAGGATGTATACTCGATATAGCAATTGTCTACTGACACCTAATATCAACAGCTACCTAAAGCACACACTGTAAGAAGTTACCGGTGACCCAAAGACATACTGGGGCAGAGCATTCCAGGGGTATTTTGTTGGATATTCTTTTACAATAAAGCAAAGCAAGGATCACGAAGCCAAGCTCGATGAAGTTTTCACAAAACTCATGAAAAGGATTCTGACAGTATAAAAGAACTACCCAGGCTCGTAGTACTAAGTTACCCAGGCACTGTGGGCAAAGCGCTTACCTGTGACAGGACGCAGCCTAGATTCGGGCGGGCGCGCTGCAACAGCACTGCAACTAGAATGGCTTAGTGACACCACGATTTACTCTCAATGCACAACTACGTACAGGGAGTGTCTGAAAATTCCCCGACTGCACTAGTCACCCTTTCATGAAGCTGAGAAATGGACTTAAAGTGCCCTTTTATGTGTAGTAATGACGTGTCAGTCAAGCAGTTCTAACTTCAGCCAACGGGAAAAAAAACAAAACACAAAAGCCCCATCAATGCAACAGATATTCTGGTTGTCATCTCAAACTGAGAAACGGCACACTATACACCTATTCCTTAATATATAATACACGACATGCACAGACAGGCGCACACGGACAGACTCTGAGGACCGCTCCAGCCCACGTGGAAATCTAGGAGACTGGACGCACATCCCCGCCATGCCACTTCCACCCAAAATACACAAACATCCTCAGGTTAGGGGAGAAAAGGGATAAATACTCACACTCAGATATATACACACATATATGTATACATATATCTACATCCATACACACACAGCTGGACACTACCTGAATCACAACATACCACGGGGCTCTGGACACCCGAACGCTAGAGGATCAGGTGAGCTGATTGCGGAGCTGATTAGGTTACAGACACCGTGAGAAGAAAGTCCCTGGAAGCTACCAGTCTCTGGAGAGCTTGGTGTTCTGGTCTCTCTTGGGGGGCGCGGGAGGGGGGCCTCTCCGCAGCGTTGCATAGCCTGATATGTGACTGCCGCCGTAGCCAGCCTTCTGCTGGTCGGAGAGCAGTTCGGGGGGTGGCGGGGGCAGGGCCATGTCATCCATGGTGGCCGTGGGCTCTGCCCTGGACACGCGCGAGGAGGAGAGGGAGCCGTGCCGGGTGATGGATTTCCGCTGCAGTGTCCTGTTGAGGTCGGCCAGGAAGCCGGGCTGGACACTAAGGCTGGATTTGGGAGAGGTGGGCACTTGTGGCACAACTGTGGCCGTCGCTGGCTGCTCGGCGACCTCTGCCTGGGTGAGGCGCGTGCTGTCATTCCGTTTGGGCCGTGTGGGCGGCGGGGCCTTCTTCACGGACGCTTTGGACCACGGCTGTGGTTGAGGGGTAACCACCGCCACTTTCGGAGAGGTGTTTCCCGAGAATACTGCCGGGATCTCGATGGGGGGCAGAGGAAGCTCTAGCTCAGGCGGAGGCGGCGGGAAGTCAGAGTCGGATGGAGGAGACGGAAACTCCACCAGGGAGTCCTTGCCACGTCCACTCAAAACAGACACTTTTGCTGGCGCCCCCCCTTGCTGGAGAACCCCGGGAAGGTTGACGCCCGAGAGGCTGAGTTTTCCAGGTTTGGGCGGTGCTGCAGGAGGTGGCGGGGTCTCCTTGCTGGGGGACCCTGAGGGCTCTACGGGAGAAGCAAACTTGCTGACGAGGCTGTCCACCGAGGGTCTCTTCGGCTCAGGGTGCTCTGCGCAGCCGCCGGCCTTGATGCTGGAGTTGCGCTGTGGGGTCGGGGGAGGCTTCTTCCCCCCGGGGCTGGAGGTCTTGCTGGGCTTTCTGCCCGGAGAGCCGCTTCTGTCCGCCGCAGGAGAGGCTGCGGGCGTCGCGGGGGGC
>PVIJ01012560.1:0-49093 GCA_004024925.1 Scalopus aquaticus
GTGAATTGGTGGTGGGCTACCCTAGGGGAATACAAAATGTAAAAGACATAAATAACAATAAAAATATATATTAAAAAAAAATATCGAATGGTTTCACTTATAACAGGAATATAGGGGAGCCAAATAAGAAAGCAACATTCAGCAGGGAGGGAGGGGAGGGGGAGGGCTCAAAGGGGGAGAGGAGGGGAGCACGGAGGACTATGGTGATGGCTCCACGGGTGAACAGGTGGTGGTAACTTATGGGGAATACATAATAATGCAAAAGATACGAATAACAAAAATAAATATTATATTAAAAAAAGATTAAATAACTGTTAATAATAATTCAATTTTACCACACTTAGTGATAAATAAAATTCTGGTTTTATTGTTCAAAAAAAAAATAAAGTACGGCTTGTAAAAAGAAAAGTCAAAGAACAAGCAAACAAACAAGCAAATATATACCTACCCAGTTGGGAAACTTTGGATAGAACAGTGGCAGAGCAGTTCAAGACCATCCTCTTTGGGAGTTTTAAATATAAAACCCAGAAAGAAAGAAATGAAGGGGGACCAGAAGAGTGTAGTGTAGGCAGTTTCAACATTTGTAGGGTAGGTTTATGTGTGTGCATCTCTGACTTTTTAATATCATGCCATTATATGTCAATTTTTTAAAAGAACCTTATATAACTTTTGTAATCGAATTAAAAAACATAAAATTTTATGTACAACCTTATAAAATTATTAAGAAGAATCAAAATAATTACATGAGTAAGCATAAAACCAATGGTTAAAAATCTTAATTGCTTTAAACATTATATGAAATGTTTAAACATTATTAATTTTAATGTCTCAGTTATTTGCTTAAATAATTTGTAAGTAAAATATAAGTGAACATAGAGATTGTTTTTTCATTTACGTAACAATTAATTTTTCTAATTAAATGTTAAATATAATTTGGATAGAAATGGTCATTTAAATAATTTTTATTCTCTTAATAAAAACCCTTTGACTTGTGTAACCAATGCTTAGGATGATGGTACACTGGAGAACAGTATTATAAACAATAAACAATTGTGTTACCATCTGGATAGGCAATTATTAATTCCACTTATTCGATCTACAAAAATATATATTGAACCCCTACTATATATTGATACAGTTCTAGGCTTCGTGTATACACAGTAAACAAAAAGTCTTTGACTTCGTTGAGCTTAAATTTAATTGGGAACGAGGCATTAAATTAAAAAAAAAGTTAACATCAATATTCCAAAGAAAGACAAGAACTCCCGGGGAGGAAATATGGAAATTGTTGCTATTTTATACAATTTAGTCATGGAAGGAGTCTCTGAAGGTGACACACTCCAACAGGGACCTGCAGAAATGCGGATGGAATAAGCATCCATTTTCCATCCTGGGGTAGAAGTGTATTCTAGCAAGAATAACAAGAAGGTCATTATATATATTTCTCAGTAATACTGGAGTGTTATTATAGTAAATGAATTCTGAGTTAGTCAAGGTCAGAACATATATTGCCTTGTCTAAAATTGTTGTTTACTTTGGCTCTTCCACTGTTAGATGGGAAGTCACTGGAGAATTTTGAGCACAGGAGGATCATCTAGATTTAGTGAACACAAAATGCAGGAAGCTAGCTAAATTTGAACTACAGATAAACAAATTTAAAATAAAATAAGTTCCAAATATTTCAGAGTACATACTTATTATAAAATATTTGTTGTAATCCAAAATTCAAATAAACAGGATATTCTGTATTTAAAGAACATTATCACTATATGGTAAAGAGAGATTTTCTTTTTTTGTAGGGCAGAAGTAGAAGGTGGTTGAATTTATTTGAATAGATTCAAATATGCTCTTTAATTTTTTCAAATTGAAGTAGCATTGCATTATAACATTTTATAAGTTTCAGTTGTGCATCAGTATAGATATCTGCATATGCTACGTTAAATTCATCACTAAAAGTCCAATTATTTTCTTCACCATACAATTCATTAATCTGAAGTGCTGTGTAAGTTTAGGTTATAACTTGGTAGGATAAACTAACGGGAAGACAGATAAATTTGTGTTCTTCATGTCTGCCTTATTCAACTTTTTTTGTATGTCAACAAGATATCTTTAAAGAAGATAAATTTTGTATCAGTAGGAGAACCAAATAATTAATTTTATAAAAAGACATGTTTTTAAATAAGAAAGTGTACTAAATAAGTTACGATATAGAAGATTCAAACAATATAATGAACACTTTTAAGATGATGACCTTTCAATTCTAGACTACACATCATTTTGCAAGCATATAGGCGGCATTGGAACCATTGTAAATACTTGCAAATATAACAGAGCCAAAACCAAATACAAATATTTACAGAAGTGAAATCAAAGTATGTTTTCTGAAAACAATGATATTACATTGCAACTTATTGGCAAACTACAGATAAAATATTCTCCATATCAAGAAATACATATAATGGCATTAGGAAGATATTTTAATTGCTAAGAAAATAATACATATCAGATTGAAATTGCTAAAGCAGGCTCTGAAGAAACAAACTTTTAACTGTATACACAGACATAAAGTATCATTTCAAAAAAATGCCAAATGAAAAACAAAAGTGGGTCCAAAAGTAGACAGAAAACTTTACATTTAGAAGATAAATAAGCAGGAAATGCTCATGCCGCAAAGAAGTTCAACAAAGTAAAAAAACCTGTTTCTTCAAAAGAGTAATACAATGGACAAAACAATGACTATTTCATGAACAGGAAAAAGAAGAAAGGCAAGAGCCCGACCTTTCTAGCTTCATCTTAACCTTCCATTAGCTGTACATTGTTTCCTGGGAGAGAAGTTTCTTTTGCAAGACGGTTCTGCGAAGCCAGTGATATTTCGCAGAGAAGCCTGCAGCTATGAGCCAGCAGCGCTGAATATTCCGCACAACACAGAGGTAGGTACCACAATATGAGAGGTGATCGAGGTGGAGCACCTCTGAGTCCACCAATGAGAGGCACTCACATAAGATAGCAGAGGTTAGAACTGGGTTTTTTCTGCTCTCTCATGGCCCTGAGCCATGTCTTCTGGCAATGGTTTTTTTCCAACAAGACTAGAGCTTCTGCAGGCATCTCCTCTTTTATGCCCTTCTCACCGGCCTACCTGACCCCTTCAGCCTCAGGAGAGGTAAGAGCTCATTGTTATTGCTGTTCTTTTAGGCTCATTAACATTTCATTCCATTATAATAGTCTTACACTTCTGTAAATATTATCCTAATTGAAGTCTCTTGAAACATCTAAGCTTGATTCTGTTCCAGTAAAGCACTCATTAATATAATTACCAAACCTTAAGACTGATACTGTTTTGTTTTTGTTGCATGTAAGAAAACTTAGAGCTCTTTATCAAAGAAAACATTTTAGACAAAGAAATGATACTTCGTTCAAGCTGTATCTTGAACATACTGCTGTCTAATTAAACCACTTGAGGATGGATATTAAATGCTGTAAGCTAAGCTTGTTAAGTAAATTACTCTTTCTACCTATGCTAAACTGAGTAAAGACTCTAGATTTAATTTTGGCAAGTGAGATTTCTACTCCGACATGATAATTCCAAAAGATTCTCAAATCACTGAGGAAAATAAAAAGCAAAAATTTATGTTTTTTTAAAAGATTTTATTTATTTATGCATACAAGAATTGGGGTGTAGGCCAGAGGGGTGTGTGTGTGTGTGTGTGTGTGTGTGTGTGTGAGAGAGAGAGAGAGAGAGAGAGAGAGAGAGAGAGGATTCACCAGAGAGTGGGGTGCAGAACAGGTGGGTCTACTGAAATACACTGCTGAGGGGAGCAACAGGAAGACAGGAGAGGTCTGCTGCACCATGTGGGTATGCTGCAGTGGCTGGCAATAGCTTAATAGTGCTGATACTTAACCCCTGTGCCACTAGGGAGGCTCCAAAAATCTATGTTGAGCAATGTTATGCAAGACTATATATGTTCTCTTCCTCACTCCATCTTTGCCATCGTTTCCTATCATTCTTCCCTTTCTCTCCAGATTCTAGCCACATGAACACCTAACTGATCCTGAACTGACCAAGCATTCCAACTGTGACACATGGTTTGCCCCTTGTACAAGCTGATGGTATAAAGGGCCAGTGCAGAGCTGTTAGCACAAAGGTATGGCCTGGGGCAGTGGCTTTTAAGGCTGTACAGGGTAGATCTCATATTGTAGCTGTTGATTGTACTGTTCTCCCAGATAACTTCATGGCTTGAGCTTGTATTTTTTTCAAGTCTCTTATACATTCCCTGACCATCTATCTAAAACACTACCTTAAACCCCCTACTCTAGCAGAAGTCCCAATCTTTATTAACTTGCTGATTTCCCTTACTGAATTTTAACTATTGAAATACTGCATATCTGCTTATGATATGTTTATGGCCCATTCTCTCCATGGGATAATCTCTATGAAAGTGGGTTTTGGGGAGCTGTTGAGACTATCTAATAGTGCTTGTGACATTGGATGTCATATGGTAGCCACTCAATGCTTGCTAACCAATTTAGTGAGTGAATAAATGAGCATTGAGGAATAATGTTTAGATAAACTCAAAAGAAAGTAGAATGATTTTCTATAAACTTTATAAAAGTGCCCTGCTTGGTTTTGCTTTAAGCCTTTCAAAAGGATAGGTAATAGGAGTTTGATTTTACTGTACCAGTTGCATGGGGATGAAGAAAAAAGGGTCAACACAAAGTGAAATAAATTTGAGAGAGGAATACATCCTCAGAGGAGAGGCCAAGAGATGACTTGTCTCAATTTAAATCTATTTATAATCGCTTTACTTATTCCATTTACTTCTCCTGCACAGTGTGCTAATTGTATCCTTGAGTCATTTTCAAGGTTTTAGCCTACATCCAAACAGTGGTGCTAGAAGGTGTGGAGAGGGGAGCAGGTGTGAAGAAGCATGCCTGAACTACTCTAATAGTAACAGTTCTAATCCCAGATAGAAAATGAAAATATAATTTCAAATTCACACCTCCACCAATTTGCATTATCAGAACTGTTACATTAACTGTTTTGTTAATGTAGGATTTGTTATATAATTTGTTAAAAAATATAGGTAGCTAAGATAATATAGCATGAATAGTCACCTTCAATACAAATTTATAATGTAATATGACTATTCTAAAAATAAGCTAAACAACTGGCTTTTATGAAAAAAAGAATGTGTTATATAAAGGTGTTAACGTAATAACTAGGAATTCATTTTCTCATCTTCTAATCAGTTTTGATACATAAATTCTTCCTTTGATTAGAATAAAGCTAAAGGATTAAGCAGCTAATATTTTGAAGAATATGCAAATAAAAGACAACACGAATGTTTTAAAAAAGGCACCAGTCACATCACTACACTTTATAGTAATATCAACCAAATTACTTATAAACATAATTCGTATAGTGGCTTGGGCCCTTCTAAACCCCTGAAACTCTTATGTTTCTCCCTAATTTATTGATAATGCTTTGATGAAGAAATATAGAGGAAAGATTGTGAAAAGAATTTTTCCATATCATTTTATTATCAATTGGCTTGTCTGTAATTATGAAATATAACATTGCTTGTCAGAATGTGCTGATCCTGTCTCTAATCCTGCTTCCTTTCTCACTAAGACAGGAACCCATGGGAAAGAGGTTCTTTGCTGGGGAAAAGTACTGGCATGTAACTCCAAGTTTCTCATTTATTATTTTTCCAAATATTTATTGAGCATATTTAATGTAATAGAGCATATAATATTCTAAGTGTACATAGAAGAATATATGCTTTTTGTCTTCAAGGATACACTGTATGAATAATTTTCTCTCAATATGAAATTGAGAGGTGACTAAAGTCATAGTAAACTTCCCAATATTTCCCATAATTTTTAGTGATTCTGAACTCTTGATTTAGATTTAGGATTATGACGATGCTCTTCCAGAAACCCTGAAGAATTCATTGGTCTTATAATTGGTATATTGTATCCCATGTGGTCTCAGATGAGATATTTAATACCTTTACTCTTAACTACAGTTGTCTTAAAAAACTCATTGAAAGATGTCTTAGGGTCCTGATTAACATCAATTATTTAATTAATACAGTTCTTTGTAGTCTTAAATGCTGAATAAAGGTATGCATATAGAGAGAAATAATATAAAACATAAATTCTTACATCTAAAAATATTAATGATTCATTTGTTATGACATCCTTAAAATAGATTTATTCTAGAAACTTTAATAGCATTTAAAAAAAGCATCAAATTTTTGACATTTATAAATGTGTTTTCTAAATAGCACTAATTGTATTAGGCAAATATCTTTATTAACAAGAATGGGATTTACTCTTTTTAGTGTTTTTTTTATACCAAGTTGAAAATGTTACCCTAAGGGCATATTGACTAATTGAAAAATCTTTATGTAGAAACTGTTCTGTAGATTAAAGTAAAGAGCTAACTGAAGTAGCAGTTTCTCCATCTCTAGTCCCACATTTTCTCTTTAGAAATGCTACCTTCAATGAACACGTTTCTAATTACTGAACTATGTCCATTTCTCGTAAACTATGAAATATCAATAGTATTGGTAAATAATATAATTTTGTTATCTTAAGTGTACCACACATAATAAAAATTAAGCACTGCAACTTTTAAATACTGGCTTTCAAAAATTTCCTTCACCAATCTGTGCCTATATGTGCTGTCACATCAACATCAACACACGGTTCTTTACAGGCTTCTGTTTCCAAAGCCCTTTGTGGAAAAGGACCATTACATTAGTGACACTGACCGGTTATTTATAAGCCCCAAGGCTCACCATTTTTCTGACCTATATGGAAAAGTTACCTTCTTCATACATTCATTATTTTAGGCGGTTTTCGTGAACAGTGTCCTGTGCCTCTTTTTAGTGATAAAATTATTTTTGGGTTATGATCTAGGCCTGAGTGAAAATTCTCTTAGTAGAATAGCTTGCTTTGGACTCTTAGTGCACTAATTGGGCCAATGAGTTGAGTGAGACCTCCCAGGTCTCTGCTGGCTCTCAGCATCATAGCCTGCACCAGGGTCTGTACCCATTATGAATTATTTTCTGATTATGGTCATTTTTTCCTCAACCTATATTAGTCTGCTGGGACTGCCATAACACAGTAATTCCACAGACTGGGTGGCTCCAAATTTTTTTTTCCCTCATAGTTCCGAAGGCTGAAGATCTAAGAGTATGGTTCAAGCAGGCTGGTTTCTGGCACAACCTTGCTATTGGCTTGCAGGTGACTTCTCTGGGTTTGCACATGGCCTTTCTCTATGATCACCACCCTCACTTCCCATATCCCTCTAATTCCATCATAAATAACTGTGTGTAGATGTATGTTTAAAAAGACAGTGATTTGGGTTCAAGCTTTTAACTCTGAATTCAAAGGCACATGCAAATGGAGTCTCTGTGAGAGCACCTGTTTAATCTCTCCTGAGTGTTACTGTTGCTCACAAAGGCTATCTAGTTCAGACATGACAGAAAACTGCTAGATGTATGCTTTTCAATCCCCTACACTCAGAGTCACCCACTAAAACTATTATAAAAGCGAAGTAATGTTTATCACTCTTGGTGTACGAACAAGTTACTCTTTAGTCACCCTAATTTTAATTCAACAGAAAATCCTGTTTTCCTTTCTTCCCTTTACAAATATTCATTATGTGCCTACTATGCACAAGGTACTGTCCTTGGTATGATGATACAACACTGATTAAAACAGACAAAATCTTCGTCTTCATGGAAGTTATGCTTTCATGAGGAGAGGTAGACAATAAACAAAATAAATAAGTAAACATAGAGGAAAGTTAAGTGGTGATAAGTGCTATTGAGAAAAACAATGAGGACCAGGGGATATGATGTACAAGGCAGGGGAGTTTCAAAGTTGAATAGGGAAGTAAGAAAGAGCTAGCTGAAAAGGGGGCATGGGAGTAATTACCTGAAGGAGTAAGAAATGAATCTTGCAGCTATCTGGGAGTAGGATGTTCCAAGCTAAGGAAACTGCAAACCTGGTGAGAATGTGCTTGGCATGACTTAGAAACAACAAGCAGGCTGAGAGCAAAGTGAAAATAACCAAACAAACAGAGCATGATGGGGGAGAAAATAACATTATTTACCTAGGTATTACAAAGACAATTGAAGTAGTTGACCCCCTGGATTTCAGCTGTAAGTGTGCAAGGGCACATTCCAATGTCAGGAGAGGTAGTGTCGATAATGGTATATTTTATCTTTTCATTTCATTTATGGATTAAAGTATGGCAAGTTAAAATTTTAGTCTTAATGAAGGATTCAGCATTTAACCTTTTCTCCAGATATTTAAGATTCTGAGTTTGCTAGACTCTGAGTTTCAAAGGAGCAAATCTATATGTTGTTAGTTCAGGTGTCTCTAATGTCTAGATATATTTTTTGAGTAAAGGAAAAAGCCACAAATTTCATAATGTGGGGACAATAAAGACATGTACTCATTACATTCCATCTGTGCTTTAGTTTATATTTTGATACGAATTATCTGTTATAATTTCAAACTTTTAAAAATGCTCATTTCCCATGCTTCCATAAAAGTTCTCTATTCGGCTCTATCTTTTAAATATCTTATTGTAGGACTCACATGTGACTGTGTATCTTTCCCCAACCTATGATCTTTTGCATAATGGAATTTCCTTAGCATTTTCCTTTTATTCCAGGTACTCTATGTTTTATGATGTATTTGGCCCACATACCTATTTATAACTTGAATTGACTTGGTATACTTTCATGCTGAACATCATTTGGTCAGCACTGATTTATGCTCAAAACTGAGTATTTCAAAGTAAGTAGTGGAAGATTTTAGGGAGAAAATAAAGTATTATTTAGATAATGATGTCATCTACCCTATTTCTATTAACTTACTATCCACAATGACCCTATGAGATAAATATTGCTGTCTCCATGGAATAAATGATAAGAAAGCTCAGAAAGCTTCAATGATTTCCCTAGTATGTCGAAGGTCAAATCTCAATTCAAATCTACATTTTCATGTCAAAAACCCATTATTCTTCAGTGAAATTACAGTGCCTTAAAATAAATAAAATATTCCTCAGAATGACTTATATGTCAGCATACATTACAATATGAAGTATCCTTGCCCATTAAAATCTCAAGCTTGATTTAAAATGAAAAAGCTAACCATTTTCTCTCCTTGCATTTGTTAATGATAAATGTGAAGTTTAAACAGTGACTATATAGCAATAAATTGCTAGAAGCTCTCCCATTTGTTTTGCTGATGCTCTGTATATATGAGTATTTAGGAGAAAAATTTTGTTTATTCCTTTATTTATTATGGCTTAAATGTTGCAAAACATTGTGAACTTCACAATTCTACTGCCAACAAATAATGAATTATTACCTAGTACTGGGGTTCTAAATAAGACCCATACCAACAAACAGATGTCAGCAGGATTTTGGCTCCAGGTTTTTGCCTGCAGGAAGTCATTAAAAGATAAGTGGAAAATCAAGTCTGTTCCCTTGGTAGCAGAATTTCTACCCTTTGGAGCCATACAGGGAGGTTTATTTTCGGACAGCAGCAGTATCTACCATATTAGATGGTAATCACTCTTGTGTTTATAGACTCCTTGTAAATTGATCCCAGACAGGCAATGAAATGTTCTTCTTGGTATTTACTTTCAGGCTATTTAAGAAAAGTAGTTCTGAGCCAACCAAACATTTTAAACAATCTTACCCTTCAGTAAATTTCATAGTTCAATCTTACCAAATCATATTGTGCTCTATTTGTGTACTCTTAATGACTTTCCACTATCTGGAAAGTAGCATTATATTCCAGCTGTGCAGCACTGAAATTTGTATTCCAAAACAGTTGATGCTTAGGAAGAAAGACGTGATTGAAACCAGGTGCAGATCATTATGCTTAATACTCAATGCCTTTCTTTCTCTCTCACATCTTAGCATCCTAATGATTCACCAACTTACTTTTTTCCCCACTCACAAGTTTGCAGTGAACTAAATGACTTCAAGAAGGTGTATTTGCCTAGTAATAACAAAACTCATTTGTCAAATTAGTTAAACTTCAGATATTTTTCATTAGAGAACATTTTTCATTAACACATATTTTTAAGTAATGACAAAGAACTATTAAGAGAATGAAGGGTAATAAATACTAAGTGATTTACTTCATGTACCAACAGGTAGCATATTACAGTAATAGTCCATCTCAAATATATCTAGAAATGTCAGAATAACATGTATAAAATTAACATGGCATCAAGGATTGCACAAACATGCTATTAGTAATTAGTAATTGTTTTCCTACAGTTTTTATTCCTATGTAATGAGTGAATTACTTCTCTAAAGTAGTAAAATGTCAAGCATGTTTTACTGTACTCATGAATTAGTCATATATTTAAAATTAAAATGTAGGAATAAAATAGTAATGCTTCATTTTTATGTCGTTTTATAGGGTGCAATTTAAATCATCATATAACAACCTAAACCATAATATACAAATCATGTTGGCTGTAGATAATTATAAATCCGATGGGTAAATAATATATGCATTTGGAAAAAATTATAGATATTAGTTTTCATTTTAAACAGAAAAAAGAATTTTAAAAACTTGCTTTGCTAGCATCAAAAAGTTTATTCTCTTAGTGGTTACTTGCTGTCTTTTTACGATGCTCCAAACGAGAAACAAGTTTAAGTAAAAAGCTACTTAAATTTCAGCAGTTTCCTACTTTCAGTTTTATGAAAAAAACAGGTGGGAAATCCCAGCAGAGTATGCAATACAATAAAATCACTGCAGCATGAATCCAAGTCATAGTTTAATGTTTCAGTGGCTTCTATATTTATGTTACTGAAAGCTGCCTTAGGCAGAGCACCATTCTGCATTGTGCTGTTTGTTACAGTGCTGATACTGATAAACAATTAAGTTTTTTCCTAATAGTCAGTTGTGCTTTGGTACAAAATTGTGATAGGTATACAACATCTTGTTTCAATTCTTTTCTTTTAAGAGATGAACAGAAAGTAACTGTACAGTAACGAACCTGCTTTGCTGTTATTAAGTAGGATTCCTATATCTTAAAAAAAGAAACTACAATCATTGTTAAGTTAGCAATTTTTTATGTAGTTAACATGAAATTAGATGAATTGTCCAAGTTACACAGCTCAGAGGCAGACCATAATCCAGCTATGGTGTGGCATACAAAACAGTCCTTTTGTATCTTTACTAAAATACAATAATCCTCACTTTTCTAGGGGTTAAGAATCTTAAAAGATTAGAAGTAGAGCATGTGTTTGACATTATTGCTGCATTGTTGGGTTTTATTTCTTATCATGTGGTTCATGTTCTTTTCTTCTAAATGTTTTGATATATTTAAAATTTGGATCTTCTCATTTAGGATTGTGTCTTTCCTTTGAATTAGGTCCTTCATTTCATGTAATATGTGCAACATGTCTTATTTTTTAATTTGTTCCTCCCCAGGTCTTTTACTGTTTTCCATAATTTATTATTACTCATTTGAATGTTATCAATATTTTAATTACAAGTTCTAATTGGCACTGATGGTGTATGGAATAGCTATTGAAATTCATGTAACATACATGTATCTGGCCAACTTATAAAACTTTTAATTTTCCTATAGTAATCCATTTGAGCTTTAGATTTTTATGTTGACATCTTATCATCTGTAACTTGTATAGTTTGACTTATTCTTCATTATTCTTATTTATTTTATTGCTATTTTATTAGCTAAGGTGTCTTATAATTTTAATAACAAGTGTCTTCACCTTAATTTTATCTTTGAATAAATTTTTTTACTGTTTTACCTGAAGGAAAGCCTTCTTTTTCTGTTTAAATTTGGTACATACATTTTATCAGTTCTTGTATTCTTGACTGGACTTGTGTTTGACCAGAAATAGGTATTGAGGATTGTCAAGAGATTTTCATAATCTACTTAATTATACATTTTTGTTTTTGTTAGTGTAGCAAATTACTTAATATATTCCTTATACCTTCTAGGAGAAGTGTACCTTTGGAAATGATGTATTATTTTGTAACTCAGTACGTTAAGTTTTCACTAAACATCATGGAGAGATTCTGAGAAAATGACTTTAATCAAACAGATATATAACTAAAGCAGGTCCTTGAATATCATTGCTTCATTCATTGCCAGCCATGATTTTTCCCCCATGAATTGTTGTATTGAAACACTGTTGAATGAAACAATGTTATTCTGGGATCTGCTGTATACTAATTTGCATGATTTACCCTACTACTATTTATGATTTTTAATTGAGACCTTTGATTCAACATTTCTTATGCTATTCTTGTCTGGCATGAAGATATCATTGGAATGTCATTATAGGAATATAGTCTTGTATTTTTTACTATTCTTTGAAAGAGTTTATGGAATTACTTGGGTTTTGAAAATTTATAGCAGTAATGTATAATATTTGATGATTACAAAATCATTTAGAGGTTGATCTTTTAACTTCAATTTCAATGTCTTCCATAATTTTCTGTCAGTAAAGTTTTCTACTTTTTCTTGAGCTAATAAATCAATTAGTTTTATTTTCTTTATCTTTCACTATATCTGCAAATCAAATGGTATAAAATTGGCCAAATTGTTTTCTTACCTTTGAAATATCTATATTTACACTTCTATTAACTTTCTTCCTTATAATGCTATATACTTTTACTTTAATCTTTTCAAAATTCAAAATTCCCTTATTACTTTGTTAAAATTATATTCCCAAAGAACTGAAAAAAATGTTTTTCATTTATCTTATTTGCTCCAAATAGGTACATATGAAGTTTACCCCATATACCATTTGGTTGGATTCCACAAAATTCAAAATATATTCCTCTTGTTTTTATCATTTCTAAAATATTTGTGATTAATTTCCTTTTCTCATAACTAAGTTGTATCTTGTAATAAACATTCCTTTATCCATTCAATATGTAACATACATTACATCTGATATTGTTCTTGGTGCTGACATGTGATGGTGTACAAAGCAGAAAATGAGTCTACTCTTAAGAATCTGTGTTATGGGGAGAGGTATATATAATCATATAAATTCAAAACATCAGATTTTAAGTGATATGCAGAAAATAAAATGTTTCTGGATGAGAGGGAAGATATCAAGGTAGATCCTTTTGACAAGGAAACACTTGAGAACCTGCAGTCCAGAAACTATAGATGATAGCTAGATAGACAGATAGATAGATAGATACAGTCTCACCCAGATGGGTTGTGGCTGGAATACTGTAGGTGATTAAGAGAATTGTATTAGATGAGGTAAAAGTCAGGCCAAGTTAATTTATTTCATATTTGTAAGTCTGAGTAAGACGTTTAAGATAGAAGTTTATTTTGAATGATACTAAGGTTTTAGGAGATTTCAATGCAGAAAAAAGTTACCTAGAAAATTAACTGCCATTTCTAAAGAAAAAGAAATAGATGTAGTCATTCTCTCGGTAAAATGATTTCTCCCTGAAAGACTTTTAGTCGGCATCACAAACTGCCATAAAAATGATATAATGTGTGTGATTAAATTTCCTGAAATCAGAACCCCCTTTGTTTCTTAAACAAATGCATAGAAGATCAAATAATTTGTTTTAGAAAACCAACATTTCTTCCTTTTCAAAATATTTCTTTTTGGAGATCCTTATATAATCTTGGACATCTTCCATTATGCTTCCATTGAATAATTATGACTGCCTAATTTAGCTACAATTGTATGTAGGAATGAACTATATAGTTTCAATTTGATATTTGGAAATAATGAGAAAATTAATTTTTTATACTGAGTTTTGATTCAGGTTTGCATTGCATTTTTTAAAGTGAACGGAACCTGAAAAATTTTCAAGTTGAAAATTAGTTGTTTTTATGTATGTGGCTGTCTGAATTTATATAGTTTTGTTTTACAATAGTAATGTTAGTGCATGACAAAAGGGTACTTAAGAGACTCCAAACTATTAAGGAGTACAAGCTCTAAAAGTAAGCCAGCCATTCACATGAACAAAGGGAAAGGAAATAGATTCTTAATGTGAAATAGTTTTACAGAATTGATGTGTATAGCAAGAGAAGAAAGGTTAACTCAGTGGAGAAAAAGTAGACTTCAACAAGTAGTGGTGGAACAAGTGAATAACCACATAGGTAAAAATAAAAAAAAGTAACTTTTATCCACAATTTGCATTGTATTAAAAATCTAACTCAAAATGTATCACAGGCACAGTTATAAAACCTAAATTTATTAAACATCTATAAGAAAGCATGAAGAAAATCTTGTGACTATTAGTGTTAGCAAAATATTTCTAAGGCCAAACACCAACAGCTTTACCCATAAAAGAAAATGTCTTCAAAAGACAAAAGAGAATAAAAGACACACCACATACAGAGATGTATTCAGACTATTTAAAGTAATAATTAACATCATTGGGTTTAAACCTATCATACAATTGGTTATTTTTTTCCCTCTTTGTTCCTTTTTCCTTGTTGTATGTCTGCTTTAAAAAGTAATTGAGAGAAAGCAAAATAGGGAAGAAAAGCACACAAGGGACTATTGTGATAGTTCACAGGTGAATTGGTGGTGGGAAACCTACAGGGGATACACAATAATGTAAAGGATATAAATTAAATGAAAATACAGTAAAAAAATAATTGAGTTTTTTATTATTTCATTTTTGTTTCCTTTATCAACTTGTTACTATAACTTTTTGGGAATTATTTTAGTGGTTTCCAGTCATAGTGAAATAAGGGAATATTTCTCTGTGTCAGTTTTTATTATTCAGTCTCTTAAGCATTCCACATTCACATTGGTCTAGAAACTCAGGAAAAGTCCCCTGAGGGAAGATGGATTCTGTTTGCAGTTTTTTCACTTTGCAACTTGTTTTGCTGGAATGGCCTGTTAGTTATTCTTTCCCCAAATAGAGTCCATATACCTCCAGAAAGCTGAATCTTTAGCCCAAATCTAGATTCAATAAATGTGTCTAGGAAGAAAAACAGCAACAGCTATTTGCTCAGATAGAAAGGCTCTTACCTTTCTGATATTTATAAAAGTTCCTTTTAACTTTAATTCTAATATCTCAGAAAGTAGATATGATTTTGTGTTTAATAAGTATTTTTTTCAGTGACACTAATTGTCATTACTTTAAACATCTTAACTCCTCTCTTCTTCTTGATTTCTGATTATTGCTATTTACTAAGAATTATATCATTAGTCTTTTTATTTTACTCTTTGCTTCTACCAGTTTCTCCCATATTTAAAAGTCTCTTTGATCTTTCCAGTTAGGTATAAGCTCATATATACACACTTCATAGTAATATATGGATCTCTGAGAGGCAGCTGAAATTTATCTATTTCAAAACTTTAATATACCCCAAACAAAGGTATGCTTCCTTCAGATATTCTGATCTCAACCACTGAACAAGCACATGGTTATCTCTTTGAAACTTTCACAATTAATATAGGAACTATCAAATAACTATCAATATATTTCCAGAATTCCTTGGTTGTAGTACTCTGATAATACAAATCCATACTATTCTACAATTATGTTTCTTCTTTTTACTGAAGAAAACATTACAACTAAAGTTCTTCTATTGTTTTTTTGGTTTCTAAATTCTGTTTTTTGTACACCATCCCAGAAAAATGCAAGTAGGGGCATCTTCCACAAAATCCAAAATATTTTCTCATTTCTCTTAGAAGAAATCACAAGCTCCTTCTTTTAATTTTGAAATCCTACATGTTTGGTTACACCTATGTTACTTTTATATCTTTTCAAATGTTCTTTTCTTTTGATACTAATAATTTTGTTTTCAATAGCCAAATCAATAACACACACACACACACACACACACACGCACACACACACACATTTGCTGCTATACAATTTTCCTAATATACCAGCAAATATTCTGGTATAGAAAGCAGATTTTAAAAATCATTTTCTTATAATACTGGAAACTCCGATTTTAATTTCTATCATTATTATGAAATATACATTCAAAATGGACAAAGCTTTTCCAGTTTATGTCTGGTTATATTCTAAATTTTTAATTTCACATGAAATATTACAAATGCTCAATATGTTAAAATTGCTAGTAGTACAAATGTCTGTTAAAAATAATAAAAGCATTAAATGTCTTTTGACTTTTCAATTATATATGCTTGTATATATATCTTTATTGATTTATTCCCTGACTAATTATAAAAGTTGACTTGTACTATCCTATAGAGAATATTTAAATCAGACTGTAATGACATAAAACAAATGACTAGGAAGATAAGCAATGCATTTTTTATAAAAATAATTTTTTCTTCATAGAGAATTTTACCAAGCAATCTAGCATCATTTTCAATATTTCTATTCAAAAACAGTCCTTTGGAAAGGCTGTAGTGTTGATGTTAGAAAAGTCACCATGAGCCAAGTGTTCAGAAAAGCAGTGGTTTGCAGTTGATTATTTATTTTTATGATTTTAGCATACATACAAGTGACAACTGCAGGTCTTTATTTGCTGAGAAGATTAACTCTGCCAATTCCTGGGATTTTATGCTTAGTAACAACTGTCTAGGTGTTTCTATAGGAACTTCACCGGTCTATGTAACCACATGTTCTCCAGCCAGGGGAGAAACATCTTGTGAAGTTGTATCTGAGGGAGGATTTTTTTAAAGATATATTTCCAGTGCTAAAATAATCATAGCAAAAGTTTGCATAAAATCCATTATAATAACCTTTCCCTTTGTTGTATTAATAAACTGTTCAACTTGGGATGTAGAGAAACAATTTTATTTGTTGTTGCAATAGGTTGAAAAAGTACTTCCTTTTAAATTTTATTTAAAATAAATTTCAGAAAAGAAATAGGAGGTATTTCTAAAAAGTTCTTAAATCTTTATTCTCATTGATATATAGATTAATCTGTTTATTAGAGGAAGACACATGTTCCTATATTTATTTATTCATATTTTTCAATAATGATAATCTTTTTTCTTTTATCTTCAGGGTTTTATTTTAATAACTATGATTATTTCTATAGAATAATTATATCATGACACTCAGAATGGCTACATTACCTACTGTTAAATTAAAATGGAAACATGCAGCAATTCTTTCCATTTTACACAGTGTAAGATAGGAAAGGGTAAAGAACTTGTTTGATGTCATTCATGCTCTTTACATGAAATGAAGCTATGGGAAAATAAGTCTTGTTCACGGTATTAATTTCAGTATTTGTAATTATTATTATTTATTCATTCCAATGGGATCATGTCTATATAATTTATGTAATTTTAACTATTGTAAGCAGATAATTCTATGTTTTAAAATGACTTGTCTCTTGTTTTTTGTTAGGTTTAAAGATCTAATTGACTTTATGAAGCAGGCACTGCAAAAAGTCATACAAAAAATGGAAGGTTTTTATAGCCAGTTTTCTTTTTTACCTTAAGAAAAAAATTATATGTCATTTTAAGTTTCATCCTCCAAGTCAAAAAGAGATCCAATTTCTTTGAAAAATGTTGGGCTGAAAGAACTCATACTCTTAGCCACCTTTCATATTCTACTTACTGTAGGTTCCTGATTACTAAGAACACGAGGACTTTTGTGCCCAGGTTTTTATTTTGAATCTCTTCTACCTGCAATTGTCAGAGATATTTGGACATATGAATTTTAGGAGGGACAATTTAAAAAAAATTCTGTGATCCTTATCAGAAGTAGGAGAACAGACTAAACCTATTGAGACAGGGCAACCCTGGGGAAAACAAGGGTAGTTTTCCCTGGGGAAAACCGTTGTAGTTCTCCCCTCTGCTCCCCCACCTCAGCTTATGACTGTAGGACATCTCTGACCATGTGCCAGTCTCTATATTCTCTCTCTCTGTTTCTCTCTGTCTTCCTCTCTCTCAGCTCTCTCTTTCTCACTCCTTTTTAAAATAAATCATATTACTGTTTCCCACCATGTGTCTGCTTTAGAACTGTGTCCTACACCATCATGTCAGAAAAAAATCATATTATTTTTAATACTGAGGAACAAATATGAGGGTCTCCAATAATTGATCCCAGTGATTTGACTTTTTCCACCTCATCCTATAAATAAATTAAAATTGGATTATTAAACACAAAACCAATTATAGTTCCATATTTGGGTTTTTCAAGTGATGGATTACATAGTACTTTGATATATTTTCTTTCAACATTGTTTTGATGTATTGGAGTTTAATTTTTGTCAAGCAATATTAAATGACAATCATATTTTGACGACACATTGTGCTTTGAAACCTACTATGTGATTTTATGCACATAATATCCACCCATACAATGACAATTTCAAAGAAATAATTATTTCTTTTAACAGATAAAAAAATTAAACGTCAAAAGAGATCAATATTTTTGAAGTTCACAATGCTGGGGCAGGTTCAGAGCTCAAATTCAAATTTAAATTTGAGTCACTAAGAATTGCATAAGATTTTGACATGTCATCTATTAAGAAATGTAAATATGTATGCAGGAGAGAAAGATCTTAATATATTTTGAAACATCTAAATAACACGGATACTGAAACCTGTTGTATTTATAAGAACTAATCAATTCATCATGTAAGAGAATACATTAGCTAATTATGACTAATCTTAAGGTTACATTAAACTTGTTTAGGATTTATTAAACACATTCTATGTGTCTAATTCTGCATTCACAGTTCCAAAAAAGAATCTAAAAGACCTCCGACTATAAGAAAAAATTTGGAAATTCAGAAGTGATTTAGCTCTCATTATCATTCTGCTGGTGCACAGTACTAATAATAGCATTGAGAAGCATTTCTTTTACATTAGCATAATTTTCTTCTTGATGCCACCATTATGGCTTACTTAGGTTGACAAATGACTGCTGCCCACCACCACACCTGCTACCTTTTCCATGGCAGCAAATAGTATTATGCTACTGAGCTCTTAGAAAGGTTAATTTCTATTTTCTGCAATTATGAATGACATGGTTAGAGGAGGCTATAGATAGCTGAATTACTGTGATTACTGTTTGCAAGAAATTATGCAAATATATATAAAAGCAAAATTTGTGAAAAATAAAATTAGGCAAAACTTGATTTAGCCTAGTATTATTAATGTCATAACTCAAAGTGTAAATAAAACACCAACATAATAAAACCCAAATCTAAATGTAAATATGATTTTATTATGAAACACAAATAGAATGCTTGTTAACATACCATTTTTACTGTAGCAAGTGTTGTATTTGGTGTCACTGCTGAGGTATTACGAAACACATTAAAATCCAGTCTTGCATAATATATAATTTGAAAATGATTCTATTCCATTTTTCCCCAAGATCACCAAATACAAATATGCTAAGCTCATTTTAGAGCTGCAAGTATTTTACTTGCAGTTAAAATTTTGAAAGAATTCTTTGGTTCAGCTAGGCGTACATTTATTATTTTATCTATACTATAATAATATCAGCAATATCTCAATTATTCATGACACTTAATATTTAAATCCTTGTTTTGAGATCAATTTTCCTCATGTAGAAAATTTCATCACTAAGACATATTTTGCTTATTTTACATTTGGTACTTTCTTTAGTACTTTCCTAGCGTGACAAAAGGGGCAAAAAATCCAAGTTACTTTGAAGGAAAATTGGGAAGCATTTTCTGTGTTATTTAATCTTACAGAACTGAATTCATGCTGATGGCTACAACTTTGTAAAACTGTATGTGGATATGTGAATATATTATCATCAAGTCATTGATTGATATTATACAACATTCTAACATTTCAAAATTACATTTTATGAGAAATAATACTGCAACACAAAAATAATCATGTATATATAAGTATAGTCTATATAGACTGCTATAATTACACATATGGTGTTCCAGCAATGTGCCAGATGTATACGTATACACTTTATATTCTCGTATCTGAGTAAACAAATGTTTAAATGTATGAAATAGGCTATAATTCTATAAAACTATGCTCTTATGATAAAAATTAAAGAATGTTCATATGGGAAAAATCAATTTATAAGTATATATAATTATGTTGCTCATGTAATATTGTTTCAAATATCTACAGCTTCGTGTGAAAACAGAAACATTCGTTGATATTAATTTTAGTCCTATTAATGTTATGTGTTTACAGAATGTTATTTTGGAAAAAAAGAAAATGCCTAAAGTTCAAGTAATATATTTATAAATTTGGTTATTAGAATATTAATATTCAAGATTAACCATAAAGTCTTTAGGGGCTATGAGAGACCAGGTACCTTCCTAGGTATAAAATTAAACCACATAGCCCACTTTAATTTGTAGGAAGGTATGGTCATGAGACTCAATGCTATCCATGGGATGTAAAAGGTAGAATGTTGCCACTCCTAGGCTTATCCTATAAAGATTTAAAAAGACTATAAAGACTTTTCACGTGATCCTCCATGCTATTTCAGTTTTGCCAGCATGCCATTTAAAGGCATAGATATCCAGTAAGTCAAGGATTGAGTATGGCAGTGCCCAGTGCTGAAGAATGAGCTATTGATATTATATCATCAATCAGGAGAGACATGATTGCTAGTAAACAACAGAAGTTTTAAATTTATAAAAAATGAAATAAATGTCAGTCATATTTTGAAATAATTTGTATTTTGGGGATTTGCATGTGCTTGAAGTTATATATGAAAGTAGTAGTATGATCTTAACATAGCCTGAGAAGACATGGATTATTAAAAAAAGCTAATTAAAATTTAAAAAGTCATTAGATATAAGACCTATTTTTTCATATGTTATTTAAAAAAAATTTCCATTCTTTTGTTAGACTATTACTACAACTCTTCAAATAGTGGCAGACTGTTGCTACATGTCTCTGTTGTGGGATACATTTTTCTATAAAATCTTTGATTCATTTTGACTTAAACTGAAGGTTTATTCTAGAAATGTAAGGTTGGCTCATCCCTGAAATATCAAATTACATAAGTCACCAAATTAACAAAGTAGAAAAATTATCATCATAAGAAATGCAAAAACATACTTTACAAAATTCAGCATCCCTTTATGATAAACATAACAAGCTAGGAATGGAAAAAAGCTTTGATAACCTGATAACGAGCACCTACCACAAATAATTACAGTTAATTAATGGTGAAAGAAGTAATGTCTTTTTTTCATAAGATTAGGAGCAAAGTAAGGGTGTCTTATTTCAGCATTATAAAATAGTATACAGGAATTTATAGCTAGTGAAATATGGGAAGAAAATAAAGGTATATAGAATATAAAGAAGAAATAAAACCGTATTTTTCATTAACATGATTACTTGCATAAATGCAAAAGAATCTGAAGAAAAAAATCCTAGAACCAATAAGTGAATTAATAAATTTGCAAGGTATAAAATCAAATAATATTTCTATACATTAGCAATAGACATTTGTAATTTGGCATTGAAGAAACAGTATAATTTATTATGCAACTAAAAGTGAAGTAAACATATAAATCAAGCCTAATCTGTGCACTTAAAACTATAAAACACTGATAAAATAAATCAAAAATGTCTGTTTAAGGGAGAGATAAACTGCTCATGCATTGAAAAACTGCCAATTATCCTGAATTCCAATAAAATATGGTGGAAAATTTTATAGACCACAATAATCTAAATCTAAAATATTTATGGAAATGTAAAGGAATAGGAGTAATTAAGATAACTTTTTAAAAATGAAAACATGGAGGATTGGGTCTCCCTGGAGACACAGGGATTAAGTGTCAGCACTGTCAGCTGTTACCAGCCACTGTGGGCATGAGTTTAGCTCCTGGCTATGGAGTTAACCCACATGGCGCAGCAGAGCTCTCCTTTCTGGCCTTCTGCTCCCCTCAGCAGTGTATCTCAGTAGATCTGCCTGTTCTGCTCCCCACTCTGTCTCTGGTGAATATTCTCACCCCTACGCCTCTGGCCTATGCCCCAGCTCTTGTATACATAAATAAAATAAATCTTAAAAAGAAAAAGAAAAAAAGAAAGAAAACATGGAGGATGTACACTCCCTGGTTTTAAGAACTACTAAGAAGCCAGCATAATCAAAACTTACTCAAGATAGTGGATATTGTGAAAGGATATACAAATGAATCAATGGAACAGAGTCAAAAAGTGTTCAGAAATAGACACACAGAAATATAACTAGCTAAGAAAGGTGTTAAGGCATACTAATAGAAGTGTCTTTTTGCAATAAATGGTGCTATAAAAAAATGTATTGTTTAACAAAGGTATGGAAGCAGCCCAGATGTCCAAAAATAGATGACTGGATCAAGAAGATGTGGTACATATGCACAATGGGCTACTATTCAGCATTCAAAGAAGATAAACACATGCAATTTGCAGCGACATGGATGAAATTAGAGGGGATCATACTCACCGAAACAAGCCAGAAAGAAAGAGAAAAATATCGAATGGTTTCACTTATAACAGGACTATAAGGAAACCAAATAGGAGAGAGACACTTGGGGGGGTGGGGGGAGGGGGAGGATAAGGGCACAAAATGGAGTAGAAAAGAACACAAGGGACCACGGAGATGGATCACGGGTGAATTGGTGGTGGGTTACCTAAGGGGAATACAAAATGTAAAAGATATAAATAACAATAAAAATATATATTAAAAAAATGGATTGTGTATATGCTAAGAAAAGAACCTTGAATCTATTCCCAAATTAACTAAAATTGGATCACGGACCTAATACAAAACATAAATTTATAAAACTTACGGCAGAAAATATAGGGGGCTTTAATTTAGCTAAAGGAGTCATATATATATGTAATCACATCCATCACAGAAAAAAAAACACATAAACTAAGTATATCAAAATGAAACCTTCAGCTTTGTGAAATACATTTGTAGGAAAATGAAAAAAAAAAACCAAGTAATAGATTGGGAAAAAAAATTGTAAATTACATATTTAAGAAAGTATTTGTATGCAGAACCTTCAAAACTCAACAATAAGAAAACTACAACCTAATAAAAAGTCCAAAAACTATCTGAGTAGACACTCCATCAAAGAAGACATATGAAAGGCAAATAAGGACATGAAAAAATGTTCAACTTACTTCTACAGAAAAACGCAAAATATAAGCACAGTGACATCACTTCACAGGCATTCCATGGCTAAAATGGCAACACCACATTTGTCGCAACACAGATATGAAGTTTACTGTGCATAAATTTATAAATAAATTAAATACATTTCTAGAAGTAGTCACTTCTGTATGGTGGGACTTCTCTCTTCCATGGAGATAAAAACTACTTCTTAAAATTTTGACTGTTGATCCATATCTACTTAAAACAGTTACAAAATGACATTCAGTCAATTCCTTAAGATAGCTGTGAATGTGTGTGTGTGTGTATGTATGTATGTATGTGTGTGTGTGTTTAGGGATTATTTCCCCCCTCATTACAAAGTAAGAATTTGATATATGCTTCCTAAGTTAAATGTTTTATGTTCATTGGAAAATGTCAAGAAACATTATTCAAATAAACATTTAGACTGAATATAAAAATTAATTTTAAAAGATCTGGCAGGAATCCTTTATTCTCTAACTTTTTATTCATTGCTCACAAACTCACAAACCATCAAGAAGACACACACATACCCAAATTACACTCCTTTGGGCAACTCTGGTTCCATAACCTTCTCAATGTGGCCTCAGGCAGCTAAGAACTTGCCTATACCATCCCCAAAATCAACAGCAATTTCTGAATTAAAATAAAACTAAATAATCACTAAGTAATTTTGGAAAATTTTAACTTCTAATATAAAACCTAAATGAACTCACTAAGCCATTACAGAAAGGCAGGAGGTTGTTGACAGTACATAAACTAGGCTAATTAAAAACAAATAGTCAAATAGAAAAGTTGGCTCAATTCAGTGATTGCTCAGATAATAACAGATCCTTAGTATATGACATAGTCAAGCTTCCGTTCACTATGAGAATTTATTCTCAGACCCAATTTTGTTCAACTAATATATGCAAGAGAGGAATAAAAACTGCCAGCTTATTTCAAACAACACTGAAGATATTCAGTTTTTAAAACAGGGAGCCTATTCTTAATTCAAAAATAAAATATACATGACAAATTTCTGTGAAAGAAAATATGTAAGAGAGTGTGGCATAATTTTTGCAATTTAAGAAGTCAGGTATAATTTTTCTTTTCATTCAGAATATATCATGTTCTAAGGAATTATAATAGGAATGCAAAGAGCACAGTATCTGCTTTAATTTCTATAATGGGAAGAATTAGGAATTTTAGACCTCAAAGAAATAAGCAGTCAGTTACTTCACCAGAAAAATGATTTTTTTTTAAAGATTTATTTTTTTATACATACAAGCTGGGGTACAGACCAGAGGTGTGGGGCGGCGAGAGGGTTCACCAGAGATGGAGGGGAGCAGAACAGGCAGATCAGAGATACACTGCTGAGGGGAGCAGTGGGCGAGGCAGGAGAGGTCGGCCGCACCATGTGGGATTCTCCCCGGCTGGGCATCGAACTCGCATCGCAGCTGCCGACAGCTCCACAGCGCAGCGCTTAACTGCTGCGCCACCAGGGAGGCCCCAATTTTTTTTTTTTTTTCTTCAGGAACAAGAAGAAATAGCAATTTGGCAAGTATGGTCTTATGACTAAACACACTCACACCCACACATACACGCACACACATATTTCCTAGAACAATGGAAGGATCACTTGTTCAGAGATTTTATCTAGAGACCAATTACACTGGTCAACAGTGTGATTGTTACTGACTTAAAAAGACCCTAATCTGTAGTATCTTGGTGTGCTGAATATGAATATATCCCTGAAAAAAAAAATTTTTTTAAAGATTTATTTATTTATACATACAGCTGGGGTACAGGCCAGAGGTGTGGAGTGGCGAGAGGCTTCACCAGAGAGAGTGGGGAGCAGAATAGGCAGATCAGAAATACACTGCTGAGGAGAGCAGCAGGCAAGGCAGGAGAGGTCTGCCGCACCATGTGGGATTCTCCCCGGCTGGGCATTGAACTTGCATCTCTGCTGGCAACAGCTCCACAGCGCAGCGCTTAACTGCTGTGCCACCAGGGAGGCCCCTGAAAATTTTTTTATTAGCTCTCGTTTTGAAGATATTTCATATAATTCATTTCATATGTTTCACCATGTAAATTTATCCAGTAGGGCTGCAACAACATCCTAAATCAGTCTAGAATGATGTAATACTGCATCGCATTGCATAATACCATCATGCACACATCATGCAGAGTTGATTGCATCATTTTCTGATGCAATACAATACTACTGCCAGGCAGCTGCTGAAGTAAGCTGAGGTCAGCAGTACACTATAGAAAGCCCTGTGAGAAAGTTTGAGCATTGAAAATATTTCAGACTTTGTGCGGGACAGTTTACGCTACTGTTCCATAGAACTATTGTTATTTTCTCCATTTAGGCAAATACAGAACAGGAATGCCTTGAAAGTGCGTTAATAGCATGGACAATTTCTGCTCTATTTGTGGGGAAGTGACATTTGCCAACCAGAAGAAAAGTATCACTTCTCAAGTGAAGAAGGCTTCTCATCTTTACTTCAGATGCACGGTTGGTGACCAAGACAAGCCTTCGGCCCCGCATCTACTCTGTACTCCACGTACAACACAGCTTTCACAGTGGTTAAATGGCAAAAGACCATCAATGCCGTTTTGCAGTCCCCATGGTGTGGAGAGAGCCAAGCAACCACATGAAAGACTGCATGGTTCCTCCTCTTTGTGGTGGAATAACGAAGCAAAAGAAGTCGAGAATAGTCTACTCAAACATTCCGTCTGCATTGAGACTAGTTCCACATGGTGAGGGACTTCCTATTCGGGAACCTCCAGCAGAATATTCTCTTGATTCATCTGATGAGGACAAGGGTGAGCCAACCTGTTCTTCTCCTGTTCCATCAGCATGCAGTGATCCAGATGTTCACTGTGGTGCATCATCAACCCCACACAGACTAACACGGGGAGAACTAAATGACCTGGTTCATGATTTGGACTTCTCCAAGAAAAGGCAGAATTACTAGGATCAAGACTCCAACAATGGCATCTTCTAGAAGAAGATGTCACAATTACTTTAGATAGAAAGGGCCACCAGCAGTTGGAGCCTTTCTTCAGAAAGGAAAGTACTCTGGTATTCTGTTCCCATATTGAGGGCCTCATGAATGCCTTAGAAATCACTCCTGACCCACAAGAATGGAGACTATTTCTAGACTCTTTGAAACTGAGTCTTAAGGCTGTGCTTTTGCACAATGGAAACTGTCTTCCATCTATTCTATTCCTGCACAGCTGTACAAGAGACAAGTGAAGAAATCTAAGTCGTCGTCTATGACTTGATTTTTTTACAGGTATTAACTGTAGGCCTATTACTATTGGCACGCATTTTGTGATGTAAATATCAATTTATTGCAGATTACAAAAAAAAATAGAGTCAAAATTAGAATTTGACTGTTATATTCGTGTTGAGCACACACAAATTGATAGGAAATGACTTTTATTTCAGTAACATGACTTTTGTAAAAATTTGTTGACCAGTGTTATATAGATTTATCAGTGTTTAAAGCATGTGTCCTTTAGAGGGAGCTGGGTGTTTAAAACACAGTGACTGCATTTGCTGGGCTGGGCATCTCTCATTGGTGAGTTTCTGGACAACAAGGAGCCTCCTTTTTCTTCCCACTGGGACAGCAAAACAGCAACACTTCCTTTAGAAAATACTAGGGCTTTCTTTAGTATTGTAGAAATACTAGGTTGGATTCTGCATTGAGCTGAAGAAATCTTTCAAGAGGGTAATTCTGCCTAAGGAGAAACAAAACCATTTTTCTTTTCATTTGCTTGCCAGAGACCTTCCCATCATTTCTGCTCCCTGTATTTACATTAAATTCTACTTAGAATTCTGTTTCTGCACAGAATAATATGTGGAAAGATGTATTCCTAGTTTATTTACTTATTAAGTTGAGGAATGTACCCATATTTTATGTATGAAGTATATGTTGAAAGGGTTTTATTATTTCTAATAACTGGATAAATTTAAAGGCATAGTTAATTCAAATAATGATGGTAAAAATAGCAGTCATTATATTGATTTCAAAATAGTTTACTTCTCTATTATCTTTCCATGAGTACTCTTTAAGTAAGTAAAATATTCACTTACATAAAATGATTAATTTGCCAAAGTGTCAAATTGGTTTATATTTTGCTAAGTTAGACTTTTCTGTTACTTCTCATAAATTGAGAAGTTGAGGCTATGTTCTAAGAGCAAAAAATGAGTATAAAAGGAGACAAGGTACAACGTGGCAATTTCGTATGAGTTTGTTTTTTTTTTTAGATGAATTATAAATTAATAAGTACAAAATTATGGTAAAATGAAAAGCAAGGGTCTTATGCTTTCCTCTCATTAATTTGAAATCCAAGTTAATCTAGTCTCATGATGATAGATTAAATGTCTTTCTTTTAAAAATTGAAATAACATTGCATTATAACATCAGAAGTCCTGACTTTTCATCATCAAAAATCAACATACTACATCAAATTAATGACTAAAAGTCCATTTCTACCCTTCCCCATACCATTGCCTCCTTTACTTGATTTATTCAATTTTTCCCTGTCCCTTTTGGTAACCACTAATTGGTCTTATAGTATAAAGGTTTTTTTTTATTTAGTTCATCTTGTCTTTCAATATACCACATCTGAGTGAAATCATTTACTGTAAGTATTTCCTCATCTGACTTATTTCACTAAGCATAATAATACTCTCTAGGTTCAATAATACTCTTCTATGTTGTAACAAATGGCAAGATTTCATCTTTTTCCCCCCATAATTGAGTATGGTGCTATTATGCTTATACACATCATCTCCATTCAATCATTTGTCAGATCTTGGCTATTGTAAATGATGCTGTAACTAATATAGGGGCTCATATACCTCTTTCATTTAATGTTTTTGTTTAGGGAGTATATACTCAGACGTAGGATAACTGGATTATATGGAATTTCCATTTTTAATTTTTTGAAGAATCTCCATTTAACTTTAAAAGAGCTGTACCAATGTCATTCCTACCAACAGTGTACAAGGTTTCCCTTATTTCTATACTCTCTTCTTCCATATTTGTTTCTGATGGATTCTATCTTCACGACATGAATATGGAATTTCACAGAATGCCTCAGTTTACTAGATTTGCACTGAGATATTTTCCATGATATATGAACTTGCCAGACCTAACATAAGCCCCATTGTCCACAGAGGTAAATATTGGGGAATGGAGTGACTATAGGAACACTTTCCCCAAACAGCAAAACAAACCATCCAGATAATGTCTGGGTTGAGACACTTCCTGTCAAGTGCAGTGGCCTATCTGTCTGTCCCTCTTCCCGCTGGGCCATTTCTAGGACCTTTGAGCCACGAGTGCTTGTGTGTACTACATGTGGACTGATGTCAGGGCCTGTCTTGATAAACTGATAGTTATTCCTAAGCAATTTCAGACTGATCGCTGATTAGCTCCATATCTGAGTTGATTAACTCTCACCCCTAGTGGATTTCTACTGGCACCCTCACAAAGACAGAAGTGTTGTCTTAGCTCTGTTTGGCCCCAAACTGTGCTGTTACCATGGAGAGCCTGTAGCTCCCTCTTTTTCAGCACTTTCTGAATGGCAGCAACTTGTGCCTGGAGTAGAACCCAATTCTTCCCACAGTATTACTCCAGGTAATTTTGCTTCTATTTTTCCTCTGAGGTTATTGTTACAGCATCTTACAGAGGATTTTAAAGAGTTATTTCATCATTATAAAACTTTACTCCAGGAACAATATTTGAACTAAGGGCTAGTAAGCTATTAGGGTTTTAGCTCCTGCTCAAAGCACTCCCCTTCTCAGAGTAAAGATAAACAGCAAACATTACTTGAGAATAGTAAGTGTAAAAACGCTTATGCTAATTATTTACATCCTATTTGTCTTTATTGTGTACAACAGTCATTGTTTAGTTTTAATATACATTTAATGTATCTACTTTTAGTTAGCTTTTAGGAATGAATCACTAGAGAGACCGAAAAGGAATGTTAGATGCTAGTATGACTTTGGAGATACAATGCACATTTTTAAAAGGGAACAGCTTTATAAGTAATACTCTTAAAGCCAGTAACATATTTCAAGGACTTTTGGAATTTCTCTCATCTTAGATGAGAGATTAATGAGAGCTTTAATTCTAGCTCTTTGTAAAACTTAGATTGCACCAGGTTTTCAGACCTGCTGTGATGAATTGAGTTGCTTTAATAAGAAGTGTTTTGGTTACCCTTTCTGCATTCAAAAAGAACATCCATTAGTGTTACAAACTTTTTGTCCTGTATGATTTCTCAGTTTTCAAAGCTGCATTATGAAAGGAGGTACTAGAAAAATATTCAAATTTTAGTTACTTGGTATGAATCACCAAAAATTTAGCAGTCAGCTTGACTCCTGTTAATGAGTTAAATAATTACACCTCTCAGGGAATGAAAAATGACTTTTTTAAAGTTTTCTTTCTCTACCAAAGGTAATGTTCCAACATATTGAATAACTCATGGAATTGATAATGAGTTCCTTTATTTCTCTTCATTGTCAAGTCAGTCATAATTTCATTTAAAACAGATGTTGCCATACCTAGACGAGTGCATTTTTATCATATAATTATTGATTTTTAAAAAGGATTTATTTATTTATGCATACAAGAGCTGGGGTGTAGGCCAGAAGTGTGTGTGGGGGGGCGGTGAGAGGATTCACCAGAGACAGAGTGGGAAGCAGAACAGGCAGACTGACTGAAATACACTACCGAGGGAAGCAGCAGGTAAGACAGGAGAAGTCTGCTAGGCCATGTGGGTTAGCTCCCTGGCCAGGGATAGAACTTGTGCTGCACTGGCTGCCAGTAGCTTCATAGTGCTGAGACTTAACCCCTTGCGCCACCAGGGAGGCCCTAGTAATTAATTTTGACTGAAATTTCTGAGCATGTATGTACTGAGAAAATGTTTCATGTGATATTAACCACAAAAAATTACTAAAGTGATTAAAACTGTGGAACATCTTAAATATGTGGACAAAGGCGAATGTTATCTATATATTATTTTATTTCATATTGTTACAATTAGATAGTTATAATTTTGGAAAATGTGAGTATAAAAAATGAAGTAATTTGAGGGCCTCCCTGGTGGCGCAGCAGTTAAGCACTGGGCTGTGGAGCTGTTGGCAGCAGCGAGGCGAATTCCAAGCCCAGCCAGGGAGATTCCCACATGGGGCGGCAGACCTCTCCTGCCTTGCCTGCTGCTCCCCTCAGCAGTTTATTTCCCTCGATCTGCCTGTTCTGCTCCCCACTCTGTCTCTGGTGAATCCTCTCGCCGCCCCACGCCTCTGGCCTGTACCCCAGCTTGCATGCATAAATAAATAAATCTAAAAAAAATGAATTTGAATAAGATCATAGCAGTGGAAAAATTGGGATCATGATTTGAATTTCAAACCTGTATTATATCAAAATGAAATAGCTATAACAGCAACAAAAACACAATAGCTATAGTTACTATAGCATATATAGAATATATTTGTGTGCATAAAGTGGTATATTTAATATATATACATGAATTATTCTATATATTCCCTATATATAGATATATAGAATGCATTTGGGTCAATAATTTGAAAACTGAGTGGAGTTACTTTATTTCATATATATGTATATATATTTCATATATATGTATATATATTTATTTAGGCCCCTAATTTTAAAACTGAGTCTCTAGAGTGATGTTGATTACAATTAATAAAAAGAGATAACCAATCTAAATAAAATTAAGATTAACCAAATCTCAGGTTATGTAATACAATAGGAACTCCAATTCTATAAAAAATATAAGCTCAAGTTACTATGGATCAAAATATTCATTTGAGGAGCACATAGCTAAAGTTTTCCAACAATATATTCATTAAAAGCCACTGTCTTTGCCAGTTATACTCACAAGGTCTTTCCAGTACCTAAACAATAGCCTTCACGAATTTCTTGATCCTTTGTCTATATGACATATATCACTTTACTTTAAAAAATAAACAGAGGAAGCAGGATCCAAGATGGCTGGAATGAGGAGAATTTGTGCTCACCTCCTTCCATGATCACAATGAATCTACATCTAAATATGGACTAATCTACACAGAAGAATTGAAACCCAGGTGAATAGAGCTTCCACAACAAAGGATAAAAAGGCAGCACCCAGACAGACTGGAGTGACAAAAAGATCCTCAAAGAAGAGTCCTCACTATGGAGGCCTCAATGTGCAAATGAGGAGACATCTCTAAGGTTCAGAACTTTTCTCTGAGCAGCAGTGAGAGGGTTGTGACTAATCTTTGATGCTCCAACTCTATGATCCATCAGAATAGAGACTAGCTCCAGAAAACCCCAGCACTGAGGGCCAGAGAAAGTGAGCACAAGTCAAAGATAAAGTACAGAATATGAAACAGCTCTTAGTAGGCCTGTAAGCAGACTCTCTTGCCTGGGGCATAAAGCATATTCCCTGGGTGTTCAAGCATTTACAACATGAGGGTAGGTGGGTATGTCACAGGAGGTTGGAGGGCTAGTTGGAAACCTCATGTACTCTTGATACTATAAAGACTGGGGAATCCATTCCCTGACCCTGACTCTTCATCTGATTTCTGTGAGTTTGGTGCCTGCCCCTGTTGTCACCACTAAAGTATAGTGGAACACAGAAAAGTTGTCCAGCAGAGCTTTTGTTCAGGGAGAGACTGAACCTCCCATTTGCTTCTCACACTGACATATGAGTGTAAAAAAATACAAGTTCCTTGGTTATGTCTGTGCAACCTTCACCAATCTTTGCTCTCCGATGTCTCACTGTTTTCTAGAGGAAACCCCTTCCATTTTCCACCCTTGGATGAGTGCACTCCCTTCTCTGATGCAAGTCCCAGGGGCTAAGGCATTTGACACAAGGCCAAAGCCTTTAGTCCCCAGGTGGTGGCTCTGTGCTGCTGATGTCACTCCTAATTTTACCCAGAGTCCCTACACAGTTCCTGAAAGATATGAAGCTCAGACTTTCCTTCTTTTTCCAGTGTGATATTTTCTATATCTTTTCCTGGTAGAAATGCTGATTCTCGAATCTTCTATGCTTTTTCAAAAATGGTTGTTCTGTTATCGGTGCCAGTTTGTTGTGATTGAGGGGGAAAGTGGCAACTCCAGGATCCTGCTAAGCCACCATCCTGCATTTCTCTCCATCATCTACCCCTTGATAATTCTTCTTTACTGAACTCACTGTTCACTGAGCACACTTCTGCTTCATGGCCTTCTTACTTTTTGCTCCATAGACCTGGAAATATATTCCCCCCAAATACCCTCCATCGTTCACTCCCTCAACTCATTCAATATTTGGCTCATCTCAGCAAATCCTTCCCTAAAATTTTATTAAATATTATAATACCTTTATTCTCCAATCTGATATATTTTCCTTTATAGCACTAATAACCTAGAAATGTTCTATATAGTATATTCATTTTATGTTGTCTCTCATGAGAATTTAAACTATCAGACAGATATTTTAAGACAAAAATTGTTTACTGCTCTATCCCTAATTCTACAGTCATGCCTGACACACAACTTAAAGTATGTACTTTCAAACTGGGTCAAATTACAGTACACTGATTTGGGTCACCTGATGAATAATGTTTACTATAGATCAGTAACATAACTTGTGGTTAATATCTGTTTTTCATTATTAGATTGTGGACTCTACAGGTAACATCTGTGCTTGTGTCTCTGTGTGTGTCTGTCTTCTATCTATCTATCTATCTATCTATCTATCTATCTATCTATCTATCTAATCATCTACACTCACCTATCTAATCTTTTTCATCTATCTTAAATAAGAATAACTTGCTTCCAATAAGACCTTTGTTTGTGAATTTTTCACTCTTATTTAAATTTGCCATGTGTTAGTCTGTTTATCTATGCAATATTTCTGTGTCACAGCAATAGAAAATCTAAGAAACTCATTTAAGTGTAGAAAGAACTCTTTTTTAAAACTTAAAAGCATTTTAGGGCAATTTTAAACTGTTCTTTATAAGTTTTATTTCTTTAATTCAATCACTTTAATAAACCCTGTTTGTTAAAATAAATGCCACCTGCAGCCCTATGTATTGCACTCATTGGAATGATTCATTTGTGGACAAATCAGTTGCTGTGTAATGTTTTACATAATGTCTAGCACAGCTGGTTTTTCATTTGTTTGTAAAGAAAAACCATTGCCTTTGGAGTAAGTGTTTACACTTGGATATTTAGATTTGTCATGTTTGCAAACAATATTTTCCTCACTTTATGGGTAAGGAAAAGTGTAACAAGAGAGTAAATAGATATGCTCACAAACGCACCTTAAGTAACTTCTTTCTTAATTAGCTTGCCAGTTATTCTAGATAAATACATAGTAATCATCAATAAATTAATTACCAGGATACTTTTAATACAAGAGACATATGCTCATTTGGCTTAACCAATATTTAAATTACGAGCCTGACATCCATATAAATACATACATTTGTATAGCCTCTTACAAGACATTTCCACAAACTCAATACAAACTTTCTGACATCATCATGGCAAGGAATATTATCATTTTATTATAAAGGAAATAAAGTAAGCAATAAGAATTGACTTTTCCATTAACACCAGGGCAAGAATAATGCTCTGATTCTTTTTGTCCTACTTCAATGCTTTGTCAAGTCTAAATATTATTCTACACTCATTATCAGTAGGTCATGTACATGGCTTTGTTTTCAGTGACAAGAATATGTATTTGCACTTGGCCACAGACTTTCTTAAAGTCCAAGATGCTTTAAAGCAAGTAAAGATGACCAATAAATTAAAAGAAAAGAATTATATTCCAATATTAAGAAGTAGTGATCATAATATCGTGCTCACATCTGGTAAAGATTATGCAGATCAGAAAGTTCACAGTTTTATATTTGAGTAGTCTATCCTCACATTTACTAGGTCTTATTTCATCAAAAATTAATTTAAATGCAGCATGTTTAGCTTCATAGTCACACTTTCAAGTTTAGTGTTCTAATTCTTTCATCCTTCATTTCTTATAGATAAATCTTCCCCAATATTTTATGATGGAATATTTTATCACAGGCAGGTTATCTTCCTATAACGCTATCTTTGTATCTTTGTTTCAACTTGGGTATTGACATAAATGTTTGATAGCAATCTATGTTGTATCAATCCATACAGGTGACGATGATGCAAGTTACAAGAACTGCTGATTTAAGGTTAGACTAAACATATGGAAAATGAACTCCCATAATGAAGTGGCTCCAAGATGAGTATTTGTTTTTCCCTTAAATAAGGATTTGATGTAAGAGGGAAGTTCATCAATTCATGGTGTCACAGTTATAGGTGACTCTGTTTTAGCCACCCAGTTGTTGTCATTCTAAGGGTTTTGGAGGTTGGCTTGCTCCATCTTTTTAAACTTGGAGACTGGGAAAAGAGAGAGTGGTGCTTCTAGCTCCAAAGATAAATCCTTAGATCACAGTGCATTTACCATATGAAGTTTATTTTTTATTTACATGAAGTGCCCAGCAGCTACTCCTATCCATTGGGCAGGTCTCTTCTTAGAGGTTAATCAAGGACAAGAACCATCCTTGTTATTTCATTATTGTTAGGGTGTATTTTATAGGTCTGTCATGCTTGTCTTCTTCTAGTCTGTTGAGTGGAAAATATCATGAAAGAGCAATTTGGGGGCTCTTCATGGAGAGGATATTGGCAAAGATCACTTCCAGCATATTCTATTTTCCATAATGCTGCAATATGACAACAGCTGACTGAAAGGTGAGCTAGAAAATATAATTTGTTTGCTGAAAGCAAAAGAAAATGTGTTTATTGAGCACTTACAACACTGAAGATACTAACTGCCTACTATATTGAGCAGATAGAAACTGGAACATTTTAACTTAATCTAATTTAATTCTGAAAGTTTTCAAGTTTTATTGGAGAAGAATAAAGGGTCATATTTAGAACTCTTATATGTCTATTTTATTTTGTTATTATTTAAAAAAAATTCATTGAAGGAACAATGATACTAAAATTATTATAGTATACCCCCAAACCTACACACACACACACACACACACACACACACACGCGCACATACACACACTATGATCACCACCAAAAGTCGAGTTTTCATCCTGCACCTTACCATTGACCTTTTTTATCCAGTTTATCTACTCCCATACTCTTTTCCTTTCGATAACAACTATTTTGTTCTTATAGTCTAAGAGTTTTTTCTCTTGCTTGTTTGTCTTATTTCTTACCTTCCATATGCGAGTGAAATCATATAGGAAAATTTAATTTGAAAAGATATGTGCACTCCTATGTTTATTGAAGCATTATTTTCTTTAGCCAAGATTTGGAAACAACCTAAATGCCCTTGATAGATAAATGGATAAAGAAGATGTTTTATATACAGAATACTACTTAGCTATAAAAAAGATGACGCTTACATTTGTAAGGCAGATGGACCTTGAGTGGACCATGCTGAATGAAAGAAGTCAGAAGAAAGGCAAATGCCTTATGATTTCTCTCATAACTTTAATTTTTAGGTTGTAATTTAGGAGTTTCATCTCTAATCCCTCTCATTTCTTATTAATCTAAATTTAATCACATTCCAACTTGAGCTATAGGAGCAGAGAGAGGACATATCTTTTCTGTGGTTATGTGCCCAGCTGAAAATTGAGGCATAATTTCATAAAAAGAAGTAGAAAATATTTGGGACTGGTAAAATTTCAGCAGACACTGCAAATTTTTAAATATAAAATTCTCAAATATATTTATTTAATCAATGTTGGATGTAGATTATGGGGGTAGCATTAACATGCTGTTAGTTTTCGTTTAACAAACTTCTGAAGAAATGAAGTGACAATGTAAATGTTACTGTTTTTCCTTTCTTTTAGCTGTGTTTCTAGATCTTAACATTAAACTAAAGATTTTTATGGAGTTCTACTTTATATTCAGGAAGCTATTATTAACTTAGTAAAAGGCTTTTCATCTAGTACTCAAATTCTGAAGAAAGCATTTAGTAAACATTGCATAAGTCCAATCAAGCACTCTGCTTTTACTGGGAATATAGCACGTGTCAGTTTAAATTCTATATGTTGATTAGCAGCTAACTCTTAAGAGGCATATGAATTTGGTTAAGAATTCACTCTTCCATAGGTGAATTGTTTGTTCTCTAAGGAAATTATGTCTATGGGGGAAAATTAGCATTTAACTGGAATTAAACTATTGTTTGCAGGAACAGTACTAATTGTTTTCATATATAGTAGCTAATTCTATATTGTCATTAGTAAAGCTGTTTCTATTAGAAATGACTGAATAAAGGAAAAAATAGAAAATGTAGGATGTGTTGAAACTGAAGAATAAGGGGAGAATAAAACACTGATCATACAGTTACAAAAAGACAGGTCTCTAAGTTGGCTTCATTTTAAAGGACAAATCTTGGCAAAAATAATAGCGATAAAGAGTATTCAGTAAATTCACAACAGGGGCCTCCCTGGTGGCACAGCGGTTAAACGCTGTGCTGTGGAGCTGTCGGCAGCGACGCAAGTTCAACGCCCGGCCAGGGAGATTCCCACATGGTACGGCAGACCTTTCCTGCCTCGGCCGCTGCTCCCCTCAGCAGTGTATTTCTGATCTGCCTGTTCTGCTCCCCACTCTGTCTCTGGTGAGCCCTCTCGCCGCCCCATGCCTCTGGCCTGTACCCCAACTTGTATGTATAAATAAATAAATCTTTAAAAAAAAATTCACAACAAACACAAATTGCCTCAATCTAACTCAATAATTCCACCTTGCTTTACAGGTTAGCTCTTTTAAGCTTGTTCTCCCATTTTCATCAGATGATATTACATACCTTTTCTATTCACTAATCTTTCAGTGATATTTACTCTAATGATTGATTATTCCTTTGCCCAATAGTCCTTGAAAATATGCACTCCTGGGTTTTCTTTTCCATCTCCATGTATCCTTTTCTAGAACACTTTGCCCCTTAAAACTCTCCTTTCTACATAACTCCTAAATACAGCTTTGAATAATCTTTTTGTTCCTTACCAGATACAAAATGAATTGAGAAAAAAGAAATGAGCAAACAGATGGGAGCAAAATATAGCATCTATGAATGATGAAGCAGACATTTAAGACCGTGGCTGATATATGTAGGCTAGCAAGTTTCCTAATAGCAGACCCTTTCACACAGAGCCACTGAGTGAAAACAATATACAACCACCCTAGTTCTTCTCTCACAGGAATCTGGTCTTCAGCAGGTGACTGAGAACATGGACAGTGCATGCATTTTATAGAGACTGGCACCTGAGAAAAAAAGAGGAGAGGAAAGGACAGAGCTAAGCTTCAGCAGGATAATTATCCCAAACTGGATTTCTGCAATTATGGAAGAATAAATGAAGAATGATGAGCAGCCAGAAGTGCTACGTTTTCTCTCTATGGGAGGAAAGCAGTATAAATGGCCATAGGCATTCTTTGTAATGACTAGGAACTCTGGAGATTTTATAAAGAAATATGAGACACAGACACTATGTGACAAGTAGGTGACAGTTTCTTAAAGCGGGTGAAATAAGACAATTGATTAGAAAGAACTTCTGAGGTCACACAATGGAAAATAGTACCTTTACCCAGTTACTCATTACGTGCTTACCTCTCACACCTCTTACAGCTGACACAAATAGTCCTTTATTTTCCTAAACTAAAAAGAAAAGTACTTGAATACAGGCTTTTCATTGTATTTAAGCTGTATCCCCAGTGTCTAAAACAGTATAGAAGATATAGGAAGCATTGTTGATTGAATGAATAAATGAGTATAACAACAAGATAAATATCAAAGTAAGTGATATATCAGTAGTGTATGAAAAAGTAAGTGGACGTAACTAACATTCCTGCAGTGTCTCAGTGGTGGAAGAATCATCTGCTCTCTAGGTTGATCAAGGAAGGTTTCAGGGACATACAATTTGAGGTGGACTCTGTCCTCAGAGTGTAATTGTGCTAGGTGGGATGGGTAAGGACAAGAACATGACCAAAACCAAAGTTTAAAAAATGTACAGCGACATGAGTTCAATGCCCGGCTGGGAAGATTCCCACATGGCACAGTAGACCTCTCCTGCCTTGCCCGCTGCTCCCCTCAGCAGTGTATTTCCCTCGATTTGCCTGTTCTGCTCCCTACTCTTTCTCTGGTGAACCTTCTCGTTGACCCATGCCTCTGGTCTTTACCCCAGCTTGTATGCATAAATAAATAAATCTTTAAAAAAAAAGTACAAGTCATTTTTGGCCTAATTACATTTTATTAGCGTTGACATTGCATGAGCTTCCTCCATTTAATACCACAGTAGACAGAAACAGCATATACAATATTAGATATATAAAATCACACATTTTATTTTTCAATTTATTTTCCTACTGAAGTTATTAGAAGTTGCTGATTTTAATACTTTATTTACTGTGTTCCAGGGAGGAATATATGTTGTATATGTGCAAATGTGCACAAATATCTTACAAGGAATATCTTAGGACAGTATACCTATCTTAAAAACACATAAACTATATTGTTAATGTATGTTTTTTAATCCTAACTTGTGAATTTAAAAAGTGAATTTTAGCCTAAATTTTCAGAAAACTGACATAAAATTTGAATGGCGAAAGTATGGTTTTTCTGCATTGCTATAATTTATATCTTCTATTTTTCTTACTTCAGAGTTCCTTTAGCATTAGTAAGTTTAATGCTCTGTGTTAAGAAGCATTATATAAGTAGAAATTAGAGTAATCAAATGCTATTTTATTTTCTATGGTTCTGTTAATAGCAGTATGATGTAATGTAGCCTGAAAAATAATATAAAAATAGTTTAAGCTTATTAGCTCTAAATTGGTGCACAGAAAAATTGTGAGACTGGAAAATATTCTAGTATTCTTACTATACAAGAGCAAAACGTCAAGAATATGGAGCAATCAAGAATAGCTTAGATAAGACTCCTGCTGTTTCTCTCTAAGAGATTTAACAATGTTCAGATTCTTTTCCCATTATATAGCATAAAATTGGAGGTGTTAGGCAAAGAGCGGGTAGCAAAGGAACACAATTATGAATGAGATGATTTTTTTTGATTTACAGACTATGTCTATTTTCCAATTTTGCATTTATATATATTTATTGGAATATGTGAATAATACTTTTTAATTGGATAACAACCTAGGAATAGCAATTGCAATTATTTTGAGTTAGCCCACACATATTCAAGTTTTTAACTTTAATTTAAGGCCTACAACATATGTATTATTTTATACAGGACTTATAAAAAAGTCACAGAAAGGTCAATTTCATTGCTCTTCTACATGACAAGTATTTTTTTTTTAACTACCGTATTGAATGCAGTTTTAAACGTCATATTTCAGCTGAGAATACTTTTTAAAAACTCCACACCATCTGTGGCCCTCTGAAGATTTTTGCCTTCATTTGACAAGTAGCAAGGTCTAACCTGGAGGCCATCATGCCAAGCATATTTTATCATTGCCCACGGTAAAACCTTGGGCAAGAAAAATGCTTTGTAACTCTGATCTTTAAAAAATTGTGTTTAACTGTATTTCCACTGGTCCAGAGGCCTTCAGGATCATTTAGAGAGAAATGTTTATGAGGTGTTGCTATACCACACATAGAATTTTTAAGCATACCTTTTTTTTGAGGTATCAAGATCTTTCTTGCAAATATTATTTTTATTCAGCAACACAATTAGGCTTATTGTGTCTTGACATGTATCAGTTCTAAAAGCTAATTAATTCTAGATGCTTCTGAAAAATCAGTAAAGGTATCAACAAATCAAGAAAAGGAAGTAGGAAAAAAATAAATGGAATGTATGTTATTACCTGATATTTTATATATAGAACTAAGAGAATAAATGCAAAAAGTGGAAAAAACATAAATGAAATCATAAACAAAAAACATAAATCAAGGAAACAGATATAAATCTAACAAGTATAAAGGAAATATAACACATCTGAATATGCTAAATTTCCCCTTGTAAAGATGAATAGGTTTGGGAAAAGAAATCCTGCTGTATGCATTTTGTAGAAAATTTACCTATAGTTGTATAGAAAAGTTGAAAATAAAAGGTTGCAAAAGCTCCACCCTAGTGCTAAAAGCAAGAAAATAGCTATTTTATTGTCTGACAAAAAAGAATTCAAGGCAAAATTTCAATATAATAAAGAAGGTATTATTCTTTAGGCAATTATTTTAGGTATTAGGTAATTATTTTCAGGTAATTATTAGGGACTGAATGTTTGTGTCTGTTCCCCCCTAAAAATCCATATTCTGAAATCCTAACTCCCAAATATACTTGGTAATGGCACCTTTGGAAGGTAATTAGGATTAGGTGAGGTTCTGGAAGTTGGGCTCTGATTAGATGGGGTTAGGAATCTTTTGGAGAAGACATCAGATATCACCCACCACCCCCGCTCCTGTCCTGTGTTCACAAAGGAAAGGGAGGTCATGTAAACACATAGAAGGATGCCAGCTGCCTCCAAACCAAGAGAAACTTTAGAATGAAATCCACCTCGATGGCATTATGATCTTGGACTTGCTAGCCTCTACAACTGTGAGAAATAAATTTCATTGTTTAAGCTGCCCAATTTATGGTATTTTGTAATGGCAAGTCAACTCAGACAATTGTTACAAGATATATACTTAGAATTCAAAATGTTCATGAATCTTTATGCATGTAATAGTCATAAGAAATAAAGCAGTAAAAATCACTATAAAGTGAAGAAACTGAACATGAAAAGTGAAGAAACTGAAATGCCTTTTCCAGAAATGATTGAGTAAACAGTAGCAACAAAAAAAAAGTATTAAAAATATTTGATTGACACAACTGAAAATGTTGATTTACTAGATATATAGTGTACCATATGTGCATATGTAGAATATTGTTTTTAAATTTAGAAACATTAATAGACTGTTTCTTTGTTGTAAAAATGTCTCAAATAATTTAAAAAGAAAAATCTCCTTTTACTAAATACTTTTTCAAGATGAAAAATGTTATCCAAAATTGTATTTTGCAACTGACAAAACATACACTATTCTAAATATCTCTGGGACAACAAGAAAATCAAAATTCAAAATATTGAAAATAGACCTACATTTGACCAGCAATACTATTCCTAGATGTTTATCTCCAGAATACAAAAACACTGACTCTTATGAAGGGATGTCTGTACTCCTATGTTCATCGAAGCACTATTTCTAATAACAAAGTTTTGCAAACAACCTAAGTACCCAGTAACACAGAAGTGGATTAAGATGTGGTATATATACACAATGCAATATTATGCAGCTATTAAAAAAAAAAAGATCAACTCTTGCCATTTGTAACAATGTGTGGAACTGGAGAGGATAACCTCAAGCGAAATAAGTAAGAGGGTGAAAGACAAATACTGGATTGTCTTACTTATATGTGGAATATAGAGAAACAAAACAAAGGCTGAGTCAACACCAAAGAAAAAATGAATCCTTGTCATCTGACAGCAATACTGAATGAATCAGAAGCAGAGCATGGCAGGGAGGGATTGTGGAAGGGAGGAGGCCCAATGGAACAAGGTGAAGGATTATTGGGGCACTGGTGGTGGGCATGGTGTGAACACATACATTTATAAAGATTTAAATTTATAATCCCTAAGCAGATACAACAACATCAACCAATTTTACCTCAATAAACATAACTGAAAAAAAAAAACTGCAAAATTTTATTTAACAACGGAATACTACATATGTGACATGATTAACATAACTCAGGAAAATGTGTAAATTAAAGAAATAATCTTATAAAATTAGCATATGGCTAATGTTAAAACAAGATTTATTAGAATAAACCTACAAAATAAACTTAAGGCAGAAGGAATTTTCAAGGACAACAAAATAATTTTAGGTCAAATAATCAATTCAGTTTTGTAGGTAAAACAACATGAGTCATTCAGGGAGAAATAAAATAACTACTGTCAAGTTTGATCACTTACACACAAAAAATTTAGAAATAAAAAAGGGGAAATATAGATAGATAGTAAATAGATAAAATATATTACATTATGCCAATAAATTAGTATTTTTTTGTGTGAAGTAAATGCTTTTCTACAGAGAAAAATCTATAAAGCAATCCTTATAAGTAATTGGCAAGGTACATAAATATCTTTTTATTTATTCTCTTAAATAACTTATGAGTCTGTGACGATACTACTGGTGAGGGTTATCGAATATCTCTGAAAAGAAATGTAGTGTCTTTTGGAACTCTCGCTTCATTATGAAGCTTGAAAAGAACAATGAACAAAAAGAGAAAATTACTGTTTGTTTTCTTTTATCCCTTCTTGAAGGTATTATTAGCTGAATCATTTCAGAGAAAAACCACCAGATTCCAGCAGGTGGTAAGGATCTGGTTTCAATGCTTTTAGAAGGAGGCTCTTCAGATTTGTGAAAGAGAGCCAGTATCTGTCTTTTTTTTCATTTTTAAAGTAATCCTATTTCCCCACTGCTCTAATTTGAATATTATGCTAATAAAAGCAAATGGACCCACCTCCACACTAGCTGCTTATGAACCCAAATCAGGTATGTGACTGATTAGAAGCTGCATCTATGCTGTTACACTTTGTGATTTCAAAGTGTTTCTGAAAGTATGCAAAACATTTATATTTAACATTTTTCTTTAACCTTTTAAGTAAATTATTTTTGTAAGCACTTTGAGTTATTTTTAATAATCAATGATCAACAGAGCTGATTTAAACTGGTGTTACTTTATAAGTAGAGCGTTCTCTCAGAGGCTGTCTTTCCTGAGGGAGAGTAAGAAAAGCATTGAGAGAATTTCTGATGTCTGAGGAGGAACTCCATCCCACTTTGGGCAGCTCCTCACCCATAAGTTGCTAAAATAAAAGCTGATTTTTTTCCATTAATGCTAAGATCATCTCTGCGAAGCACTAGGACTTTTTGTTTGTTTGTTTTATGTCAGTGCCAGAAGAACCTGGGTTTGTGTGAAAAATTGCAAAACTACACAGGCTGACAACACAAAGCAAAAGACTAATTTTCTGTGGGCAGTAACCGTATCCTAGGTTTAGGTTATGGACATAATGAGGGCATGGCAGGTTTTTAAGCTAATTTTTCAAATGTTTCTGGTAACTCTCTGTGTCAGACTGAAATTGTCCTAAGAAAGCCTACATATAACAGTGTGGAAAAAGCCAATTCAGAGATATTTACATACACATTATGTTGAATGGTTTTCTATGACCTGCTTTATAGATTGCAGTCCAACTAGCCTTTATGTCCTGCCATCCAATTTCCAGTATTTATATTAAGTTTAGCTCTAGTATTTTTTTACATGACGATTCTTATTTTCTTGATGTAGCTATGTAATTACTTTTCAGAAGCAAGAACACAGGCCTGTTTATTATCACCATCATTATTATTATTATTTTAATTTCTATTGAGTTAGTGTTCATTTGGCAGTTACTATGATTGCATATTACGGAATTTCACACACTGGCCAGAAAAAATAAAATGGGAACTAGTGAAGCACAATTTTGACTCATACTAGCTTTTCTATAAATGATTTCACAAGCACAACGCTTCTTGTTCTCCAAAGGCTTCCAAAACACTACAAAAGGAATATGATCAAAAGCATTTTTCTAGCTCAAGGCAAAACAAATGAAAGAAGACTAAAATAAAAAAAAGAAACAAAGCACTCTCTAGAATTATACTATCAAAAATGTTACATTTCCCCTAATATGGCATATGTTTTCAATAGTATTTATTTTTAATGTTTAATTCTTAGTGACTAAAGTAGACTGTTCTTAAGAATTAAATCCTATTATGGTAGGAGAAGCCCTCTTCTGTTAAACTAGTCTGAATAAATGAGAAAAAGAAACTACTATATTTGTTAAGGTTGCATTTAAAATTTTAAAAAATTTGTAAATTTCAAAATTTTTTTGACATTGTACCATCATCTCAGAAGTGATGATAGAGACTTACAAAACTAAAAAAATTAGACACTTATATAATTAGTAAGGAGAAAAACAACATTCCCAAATAGTTATAATACCACTTGGGTTTTAATAATATCGCAGGCTATTTGATTCTTCTTATTAAAGGAATAAAAAATAATCATAAAATATTTAAATGCTACTCTTTTGTATAAAGGTAAAGCATTCAAACATAAAATGGTATATAATTGCAATGATATGCAATGGATTGTAACTTATGCCATATGAGTAGAATTTGATTTTGTCTTTTAAGATCTTATTGACATATAGTAGTTCTTGTCCATTACCTCTGTGATAGCTGTTATAGTTGAAATAACTCCAAGCACTTAGTAGACTCTTAGCTAATGTTTATTGGACAGATGATAAATGATTGATTCTATGAAAGACATGTTTCGAATCAATATTTTAATTCGTTGATGAAAGAATAGTGAGAAAAATTTTGGAATACGTCTTAATTTGGCATTTGTAATTATTTAGACTAAAGTTTTTTTTATATTTCTTATTATATTATTTTGGTGAGCTTATATTCTGTGAACAAAGATAAAACCACACAAAAAGAAATGTCATTTTACATAGATTTTTAAAATTTGCATTCTGTAAAAATCATAGAATTACAGAAAGTTCCATAATTGTAGATTCCTTGGTAACCTTAACCAATCATCCCCCCAATAAGAATAGCTTACATAATCATAATGCGAAATCAAAACCAAAAAATTGATATGAACTAGACTGCAGGATTTTCATGAGTCTATATATGTATATATTTGTGTGTTTTTACACAATTTTACAATTTTATTCTGAAAACAGATTTGTATAACTGCCACCATAATGAAATAGAGAACTATTCCATCATCATCTAGAACACATTAGGGTTGGTTTTTTAATTTATACTATTTTAAGATACTGCTTAGCTTTATTATATCAGAACTGGTAGACTCTCCATCTAAACTGATTTACTTCAAACTCATAATATCTTCAATAGGAATATAAGATCTTCAACTAAGAGTTGTGCCTATGTCAATGTCTGACATGAAAAAAGTTTTTAGTAAATAAATAATTGATCATATTTGCTTTTATCTGCATAGGTTGTTTAATTAGTTTACTAAGGTTGTATGAGATAAAATTTATCTATGCATGTATATACATTTTATATATGTGACATTTATATATGTATGCATATATGAACATATATGTATATATGTATGTTTAGATATATATCTTCACCCAATTCCTGTCACAGGATTTCCTAAATAATAACAGCATTAGGAAATGATCATTTTGAAAATCAAATAAAGCTATGAATGGGAAGATCAAAGCCAGTAATTATTATTCTTCCATTTTAAATACTATGTAACTCAGATCATATTTGTATCTGTAAATAATCTTGCATTGTGATCCAGTTTTACATTCTTCCAATGATACATGAAGTTTAAATGAAAATCACAATGACTCAATACCAAGATTTTTTCTTATAACATCTAAATATGTGAAACATTGACCTTTCATAATTTTTTCACTCTTTGAATAATTTATCAATTTTTTTCTGAAAGGAATCATAGCTTTTCCTGTTAAGCTTGTTATTATATTTCAACACAACATTGCAGGTGAAATGTAATCTGCCCTGTAAAATCTTATGTTTTGCTGTGCAGATTTTTAAATTATTTTCTAGGCCATGTTTGAAGCAAAAATGAATACTTAAACTTACTCATTGGAAAGGATTATTCTGGTGTGGTATTTTATAATATTGCTTTGTTTAGCTTGTAACAGCATATCATTGGCCCTTTATAGAAATTATTTTTAAAACATTAAATTCACATGCAAAGCACATTCATGTAAGTGGAGAGAAATCAACATTACCTTTATTCACCCAATTAATATAAATTATAAAAAGTTTGAGCTATTTCTTCATTTATCCTGCAAAGGAGCAAAATACGCAACCTCAAAATATGCCACATTGGAACTTAGATTATTTTGAGCTGAAGACAATCAGGTTAATAGTAAAATTATTTTTTCATCAATTCTTTGACAACAAATAATTAAAGGAATGTCATCAGGTGTTCAAAATGATGATAAATGAGAGAGGGAAAATCTGCATGGAATTAAATGGTGCCCAAATGAGCCATAAGTAGGTCATCTATAGTTACTGGATTATCACATAGATGCAGTGAAGGACTATAAATATAGGCATTGTTGAACTTGTGACAAAAAGTGCAATTCCAGAGAAGAAAAACAAACAAACAAACAAACAAACAAACTTCAGTCCATATAATTTAAGAATCAATTTGAAACCTAGTGCTTGGTGATAGAATTTGTTTATTGTGTAGCTTGAATAATCCCTGCAACTCTAATCCCTATTTGTCTTGGAATATGTCCTAAACTGATAGATATACAATTAGAGTGAAAGAAAAGAAGGAAGCCACCATACAAAGACTTCCAGAAGAATATTCCAGGTACAAAAAAGTGATCAGGTGGAAATTAGTATCTTGTTAGAAGAGGAGAATTTCATTCTGAAATACCTCTTGTTCTTACAAAATAAAAAGGAGAAAAGCAAAATTAAGGAATCATTTAACAATTATTTAGCACCTTATTCATCTGACATTGTTCTCATTGAAATATAAATGCAAACTTGAGATATGTTTTTAGTTGAAGTATGCATTTTATCAAGAGGACAGTCACTGGAGTGTATTATTGTAATAAAAGTCGACAGACTTTCAAATAAAGGTGTCATCAAACAACTGTAGAGCACATACTGGGGAGTATTATTTTTGAAATTCATTCTCAGGAAAAATGATATTGAAGTGGGAAATTTGAATGATAAGATGGCACGCTGGGAGCTGTAAAAATAGTATGGTGAAGCAGCATTCCCAGAAGGCATTATATGGAAATGTAAGGAGGTGGAACAAAATCTGCAATGTAGATTGACTAGTGTGTGTGGTGAGAAAGAGAGTTATCTGATATTACTTCAATATTTTAATAAATGAAGAATGTGAAGACAATTGTTCATACTTTTACTGTATAATGTTGAGGTGTTAATTATGTGTAACAATAACATATTAACTCATTTGTGTGCATCTTGAACTGATTATTACAAGTATTAAATATCAAAAATCAATAAATGGAATGTGTTTTCAAATTTATTTCATTTGCTATCTGTGCAGCTCATTTTGGTTTTTCTACTTCAACTAATACTTTAGTTTCATTTATATTTATGCCCTATGGATTTAGTGACAAAAATGCATAATCAGGGCCTCCCTGGTGGCGCAACAGGTTAATTGCAGCGCTGTGGAGCTGTGGGCAGCTGCAGCATGAGTTCCATGCCCGTTGGGGGAAGATTTCTACATGGCGCAGCAGACCTCTCCTGCCTTGTAGGCTGCTCCCCTCTGCAGTGTATTTCAGTAGATCTGCCTGTTCTGCTCCCACTCTGTCTCTGGTGAACCCTCTCACCGCCCCACACCTCTGGCCTGCACCCCAGCTTTTATGCAAAAATAAATAAATCTTTTTAAAAAATGCATAATCGTTTACAAAATACTACTAAATAGGTAATGTTTCATCTTTTATTTAATCAATAAAATTATCGACTTGGATTAGTGAACTTAAAATATGATGTCTTCTCTTGTTCTTTATTTACAGTTTTTATAATACAACAATACTTTTTTGTATAGTCATAGATATTGCTTCTGGCTATCTACACTTTGATTGATGCAGATGTTAAGTCTAATTTAATCTGAATTCTCTGTGGATATTAGTAATTAACACACTAACTGTTGCCTGGGGTTGTGTTGAACTTTTATATTTCAAAAATGATTTCTCATAACCACGGGGTTAAATTTTATTTTCCTCAAAATAGGAATAATAGCCATATTCTGAAAGTAAATTTAAGGTACACAGATTCTAAGGGAATACAATTTAGAGCCAAGCAACACAACTGGAATCTTCAATTGCCTCCATACACCACACTTTCTACAAAAATGCACGGAAGTCCATGACTGCAGCACACGCCACAGTGCACTGCTCACACCTTGCTTTTCTGTACACTCCACTGATTCTAAGTTGTTAGTGTCTGCATCTCAGTGTCTTGTACCCCAAAACTACTTTGAGAATATCCTTCTGTTCTCCCTCACACCACTCAGGTTTCAATCTTACTGCATACATTTCAGCAACATACATTTCAGCAAAATCTTTAACAACACATCCCCCAAAGCGAAGGAAGTGCAGGACAAGATAAACAGGTGGGATTACATCAAAATAAAAAGCTTCTGTACAGCAAAAGAGACATTAACCAAAACAAACAGACACCTTACCAACTGGGAAAAGATCTTTGCACACAGTACATCCGATAAAGGACTGATAACAAATATTTACAAGGAACTCACCCAACTCAATAAAACAAAGCTAACAATCCAGTCAAATAATGGGCAGAAGAGCTCAAAAGGCACTTCTCCACAGAGGAAAAGCAAATGGCCAACAGATACACGAAAAAATGCTCAACATCACTTATAATCAAGGAAATGCAAATCAAAACCACTATGAGATACCACCTCACACCTGTGAGGATGGCACACATTAAAAACACAGGCAACAACAAATGCTGGAAAGGATGTGGAGAAAAAGGAACTCTTCTACACTGCTGGTGGGAATGTGAATTGGTCCAACCACTATAGAAAGCTGTATGGCGATTCCTCAAACTACTACACATGGAGCTTCCATACGACCCAGCAATACCACTTTTGGGAATCTACCCAAAGGGCACAAAAACACTAATCCAAAAGGATACATGCACCCGTATGTTCACTGCGGCACTGTTCACAATAGCAAAGGTATGGAAGCAACCCAGATGTCCAAAAATAGATGACTGGATCAAGAAGATGTGGTACATATACACAATGGAATACTATTCAGCATTCAAAGAAGATAAACACATGCAATTTGCAGCGACATGGATGGAATTAGAGGGGATCATACTCAGCGAAACAAGCCAGAAAGAAAGAGAA
>PVIJ01012561.1:0-49089 GCA_004024925.1 Scalopus aquaticus
GGAGGGAGGGAGGGAGAGAGGGAGGGAGAGAGAGCCCTAGAAGGGCTACCTCTCTGGAGATCCAGTTCAGAAGGCTTGCATCACTGGAGATATGGCAGCTTTCCCCGGCCCAGTCTCACACATTTATTAGAAGGTGTTAGACCCAGGGAAGGTGGGCAAGTATGTGGAGGAAAATGCATGGTGGGTATGTGGATTGGGGATGCATAAATGTGTGGCATAAGGTAGGGGGAAGTGAATAGGGGCAGTTGCCTCTGGAGTGCCAAAGCTGCTGCTTGATCAAAACATCCTCTCTCTAACTGCTGCTTACACTTAACTTCCTGTCAAGGTGGTCTAGCTGGTTATGCTAATCTAGCTCTAGGTCTGCCTGCTGTTTTCAGCAGATATCCTCATACCAAGACTTTTGTCCTGGTGAGAGGCCCCCTGCCTGACTTTACATTTTAGCTTGACCAAGCAGAAAATCTTGGTGACAAGCAAAATACTGAGAAAGAGGGGGCTAGGGTATCCACCTTTGAGAATGTGGCTTGTGTGCATGATTCCTACTAACTAGAAAAAGGTGTTCCAGCAGTAACTTATTAATTTGTATAAGCATAAACACAATTGCATGCTATTTGCTTGTTCCTTTGTTCATATCTTTAATAAAGCTTGGGCTGGGAGAGGGAAAGTTGGTTGCTCTCAATGGCACTCTCCCCACCCTCCCCCTGCTGCAAATTCATTTAGATTCGAGTCTTCGTTCATAGCTGAGAATTTTTCAACACTCCACTTTACTCAATGAGTATATCAACTAGACAGAAAACCAACCGAAAATCTGAAGACATGGGCTTACTAGATTTGTAAAGGACACTGCACCCCCAAAATCTTAGTGTACACATTCTTCTCAATTGCACATGGAATATACTCCAGGATAGACCACACACTGTCACAAAGCAAGTGTCAATAAAATCATGAAGATTGAAACATATCAAGTATATTCTCTGATCAAAATCATATCAAAATAGAATCAACCACAGAGGGAAATCATCTTATACATGAAAGTACAGGTAAACACTACTGCATGACCAATAGATAAAAAAGGAAATGAAAGAAAACTTTAAAAAATACCTGGAGATTAATGAAATTGAAGAACTATGGGTGACAGCAAAACCATTAAGAGGAAAGTATATAAGCATAATTCTACATCAAAAATCAAGAAAGAGTTTGTATAAACCTTTCCTTTCACCTCAAGGTACTAAAAAAGTAAGAATAAACAAATCCAAAAAGCAACAGAATGAATGAAAAATAAAATTAGAACAGAAATAAAATAATTTCACATGAAAGATACTATCTAAAACATCAATGAGACCAAAGTGTAATTCTGTAACTGGGACTGAACCAAAGTCCAGTAAAGGTGGTGCCCCCTGGAGGGGGTTGCTGATGAGGATAGAGAGCCCCAGAGAAATGCTAAAAAGGTATTCTAATTTGGGGCGGAGACTCTGATGAGAAATAGAAGGGACTGAGAAAGGAGATTCAGTCGCCATGATGTAGGATAGAAGAAGCAGTCTCCATGATGTAAAGGAGGAGATTCAGCAGCAGAAAATGTAGCCGCCAAGACTGAAAGTTTGAAAATCAGATGCCAGAAGTTTTTAAACTGCCAGGATATGGAGTTTCAAATTGAGCAGTTTTGAAATCTTCAGTGACTTTGGGACTGACGACTTTGGAGGCTTTGCAAGTAGCCGAGCAATGAAAACTGCTCCTGGTTTTGTTTTTACTGCAGCCGAAGGAAGAAAGCAGAGGCCCTAAGCAGGCGCCTTCCTAAAATGCATGACTGCAGTCTGTTGGGCTGTCTGGCCACTGTAGCTGCTGTTTGCAGTGTTGGCCTGGTGCTGTGCTGGGGCACCACGGCAGCTTCGGGAGCATCTTCAGTTGTGTCCTGTGTCGTCCTGGTGAGTTGAAACCTGGCCTACAGTCTGGTTGCTGTGCGTCTGCAGAAGCAGGAAGACGTCATTTTGGAAACGTGGCCTATTGTTTGGCAAAGGAGCTCTACATCCTCAGTGGCAGTAAGACGCCGCCTATGTTGTTACTTCTTTGGGACTTAAAAGAACTGGATGTTGCTTTACGTAAGGTAAACGGCCATATTCTGGCCTCAGGAACTCTGTTTTTCCTTGTTTGTTAAATAAATTCCATTGTTATTGTTCCCTAAGCCTGAGTAGTCTTGTAATTGTGCACGCAGGTGCAAAACTAAGATAGTGACCGGTAAGCAATTTGAGCAGTGCCTTTGGCCAGTTTTGATGCCCCATTTGCCCAGTATCAGATCCTTTAAAAAAATCAATGAAATAAACATCTAGCTAGAATTACAAAGGAAAATATGGAGAAAATCTAATAGAGTAACAAAAAGAAAGAAGTTATGTTGAGGTTACAGCAAACATTTCATAAATACAGATTGTCATAAGAAATTATTATGAACTTCTATCTGCCAGCAAATTGAATAATCTACATGAAATGGACAAATTCTAAAAATCAACAACCATCCAATATTGAATCATGAATAAATAGAAAGCCAGAACAGACCAATCACAAGCAAGAAAACTGAAGTACGTACACAAAAGTCTCCCATAAAACAAATCTTTGGCACTTGTGTGTTCTAACAGACCCTCAAAAATAAGCTAATGTGTATCCTTCTAAAAATTTCAAATACAAATGATAGGCATATTTCCAAAAATATTTTATGTGGTCAAAATCACTCTGATATCAAAACCACACAAAGACATAAGAAGTAAAAGTCACTACCAACTTCCTTGGAGAACATGGATGCAAAAACCCTTAAAATATTTTAGCAAATTTAAAAATCAATAGAAGGAACCAAATATTATGACCAAGTAGAACTTATTCTAAGGACTCAGGGCTGGTTTAAAAACTGAAAATCAATCAATGTAATTCACAATGCCAATGAAAGGAAAGATAAACAGCATAAGATTATAACAGAAGAAATACAGAAAGCGTTTGATAAGATTCAATATCCAATTATGATAAAACCCTTTAAAATTAGGGATGGGTGGAAAATAGCCCACTTAAGACAAACCATCTAAGACAAACCCAGCAAACATCATTCTCAGTGGTGAAAAGTGAAAACTTTCCTTTTAAAATCTGGTACAAGACAAGGGTGTGCACTATCACCACTACTATTCAATATAATATTTCTCCATATAATAATACAATATAGTATATAGCAATCTAGAACTGCTCTAGGCATAGCTAAAGCAATTAGGCAAGTAAAGGATTAAAAAAAAAAGGAATCCAAATTGGTTGAGAAATGTGAAACTGTCACTATTTGTAAATGGCATGATAATATACATAGAAAACCCTAAAATATACACTGAAAAAACTAATAAAAATAAAAGGTGAAAAAAAATGGTACAAAATCAAATTACAAAACTCAGTTGCATTTTATAGGCAAATGATGAGGTAAAAGAAAAAATAAGAAAACAATCTCATTTATAATTACAAGAAAATTAAATACATAGGCATAAATGTAAGAAAGGAAGTGAAGGACATAGAATGTAAACTAATAGACATTGTTAGAAGAAAGCAAAAAGAAATAGAAATATATTCTCTGCAGAATCACAAATAGAAAAAATTCAAATAAAATCAAAAGCAATCAAAAAGTTAGATGCAACAGAAATACAAAGTATCAAAAGAGGATGCTATGAATAATTTGTCCAGCAAAAATGACAGTTAGGCTATTTCGAAAAGTCCCTAGAAAAACATACAGCATTCCAAGACTCAATTAGAAAGTAAGAAATCTGAATGTTCTGATCATGAGTAAGGATTTTGAAATAGTAATCAAAAGCCTCCCCCAAAAAATAAAAGCCCTGGACCAGATTTAAATGAGTTCTACCAAACCTTCAAAGAAGAATTAATACCTTGATTTCTCAATTCCTCCTCCCAAAATTTAAAGAGATAAAAGACCTGTATATTGAAAACTATAAGTTATTATTAAAAAGAAGAGCAGGTCTCCCTGGAGACTCAACAGGTTAAGCGCAGCGCTGTGGAGCTGTTGGCAGCTGTGCGTGAGTTTGATGCCCAATTGGGGAGATTCCCACATGGAGCAGGAGACCTCTCCCGCCTCGCCCGCTGCTCCCCTCAGCAGTATATTTCTGTCGATCTGCCTGTTCTGCTCCCCACTCTGTCTCTGGTGAACCCTCTGACCACCCCATACCTCTGGCCTGCACCCCAGCTTAAAAAAGTAATTAATTAATTAATTAATTTTAAAAATAAGTTTTAAAAAATAATTTAAAAAATAAATAAAAAGAAGTGCAAGATGTAAAGAATAGAAATATATTACAATCTCATGGACTTGAAGAGTACCATTGCTTAAATGGCCATATCAAAGTTATATATAAATTCAATGTAATTTGCATCAACATCCCAATGATTCTTTATAAATATAAATGAAAAAATCAAAGTACTAAACTGTAACTACAAAAGATCCCAAGTAACAAAAATAATCTTGAGAAAAAAAGAATATAAGTGGAAATATCATGTTCCCTGTACTCAAACTATACTATAAAGCAATAGTAATCAAAACAACATAGTATTGGAATAAAAAAAGCACACAGATAAAGGAACTGGATTGAGAACCCAAAAATAAATATGCACATATATAGACTATTAAATTACACCAAAGGAGCCACGAGCATACAATGGAGCAAGGGAAATCTCTTCATCGATTGGTGTTAACAAAACTAGACCACTGGGTACTAAAGAATGAAACTAGCCCACTCTCCATACACATTTAATTGATAATTCACATATACTAATAAAAATGGAATAAAAATGGACATTTATATATAAGACCTAAATCCATAAAATATATCAAAGAATACACAGGTGATAAGTTCCTTAACATCAGCCTTAGAGACATCTTTATAGATTTGACTTAAATGGCAAAGGATACAAAAGCAAAAACATATTAGACTATATAAAACATAAAAAGCCCCGTACTGTAAAAATTTATGTCATCAAAACTAAAGTGGTTCCTACTGATTTTCATATATATGAAAATCTTATATTAGACAAAAGGGTAATATTAAAATATATAAAGAAGTTCTAGTTGTAATCTAACAGGTGTTTTCATTTCCTGAATGCTGTTCTAAGTCTAAGACTCTGCTTTCCACTAACACATCCTGGACCCACTATATTTATATCTCCCTGAAAGCAGAGTGTGAGAAATAAAATTAGGTTTAAATGATTGATTTGTTAACTTATTTCAGGAGGAATGAGTGAGGGAACAGGAAGAGTAAGACAGATAAGAATCATTATTAGGATTTATTAACTGGTTATGAAAAAATGGAAGATCAGTTCTCTCAGGACTTCTTGAAAAGCATACAGATATTTTTTTCCAAATAAAGGAAAAGCTTCTGGAAAATTTACTCACTAGCTATCACTGACCCTTGTTTGAGGTTTCCTCTAGGGTCATTAAATCACTTGCATTACAGGAAGTAACTTGTCTATGTGCCAAGTGGGATCCCACAGTGCCAGACAAGACCTTGGGGCAGACAGAAAAGACATACACAGCATGCTTGAGGTAGGTCACTGACAGGGTGTGTGAGGTAAATCTGAGTTCACACATAACTGTCCATTTCACCTCTATTAAAATCAGGTTGGCTAAAAAGATGTGATACGTTGTCACCAGGGCATCTACTTGAGAAGGTGAGAAATAAATATTTTATTGCACATTTGAATCACAGGAATTGGGAGTCATTGGCTCTCAGGAAAACATCTCCAGATATTGTTTTGAAAAGTGAGAGAGGTAGGCTAAAATAAAATCACAGGAATAATTCATATTTTCAGGAAGAAGACAGAATTCTGATAGAAATAGAAATGAAGCATATTCTTATATTTTGCACGCCCTAATCAGCTAACCTAAGACTCTCTCCTCCCATTCGATAACTTTTTGTGAATTATTGACATCAGGTGTAGAATCATATCTTCCACTGATTGATCATAAGCAAAAAAACTTGAATAGATGCAAATTTAGGTATATGGATGAAGATAAAGGTATAGACATATGGATACAGATATTGATAATTTAGCTATATAGGTACCAACATATATTATATATATATATGTATATATTACATATAAAAATAAGGAAATGAGAAACAATCCTAATAGACATAGAACACAAATCAGAAGTTAAAGGAAGTGGATGAAAGTCACAGGATGGAATATAAGGCAGCTTGATTTTGGAAATGGGAAATCTACAAGACTAAAATTTTTTCAAATAATAGACCTTATTCGTCTATCTAAATATCAAACTCATATTGAGAACCAAAGTGTTTCCATTTCAACTCTAATTTGAAAAAAAATCTACACAAAGTAATGACAATGGCAGAGAAAAAAAAGTCATTCAAAGAAAATATTTGAATTTTCTAAATTGATTGGTATACTAAAGAAAAAAATTGAGAAATCATGTGCATCGTAATAGCCTGCCAGATACTCGTGCTTGGGCGCTATCTGTAGATTAATAGTCTATAAGCATGTAAACTACTGATCGAGAGAACTTCAAATAAATCTATTTCTAGTGTGTCAATAAAGTCAAATGTGATTCATCATAGGCCAGTAAGGGTAGGGTGGTCAGATAGGAAACAAGAATGAGCATATTAAGGAAATAACCTCCAGCAAGTTGTGTAAAAGCAAAAACACACATTGCCGTAAAAACTTTACAAAATCTCATGATACATCATTATGCTGTTCCAATTGCACTAAACTGAGATTAAGAATTCACCCTGAATGACTATGTATGACTATGTAATTATCAGGTCATGTCATAATTTTCTCAGACTCCTGAATCTAGACACCCATTCGACACAATGTATAGCTTTATGTGATTTTAAAAGTTTTCAGCTTTATTTTCAGTTGTTTAGTTTTATATTAGAATTTATTATTATAGGATAATTCCTAAATACTTTGATATTATTAGGATTATTTTAAATCTATGAAATTTCCATAACATAATTGCTGATAAAATATAAGACACTAACTCAGGCTTTTTTTACCTTGGGGTGGGGGGGCGGAAACTTCTGAGAATTAAATAAACTGATCTATTTAAAAATTGTTAGTTATATGATAAAAACTTAGTCAAGCATAACCCTACATTGCTGCTGCTCAATATTCAACACAGCTTCATTTAGCACTAAATAAAATTCATCTATATAACCATTGATTATAGGCATTATTCTGACATCTATATTTGTGAAATGATATAGGAAAACAAATTATCTTACTACTGAAAACTTTTGCCAATGTATCTTGATGGGTTGTATCTAGAACTATTATTTGAAGAGTATCATATCATGATAATTATAGATAACATACTGAACAATTACTACAGGTCAGGAATTCCTTTGTTCCTGTGTTTTCAAATTAATTCCTCCAAAATGCTTAAGCATTTTTCAAGATTTTCCCCATAGAAAATCTAAAGAACTAAAGTAAAAGCAAAAAAGTTGAAATAAATTTATAAGATTACATAGCACAAAGTGGATCGAGAGAACTTCAATTTCAAGCTCATAAATACTGGAAGTGGAAAGGAGGAATGAAGAAGAGAAAGGGAGGGAGAGGAGGAAAGGAGACTAAGGTAAGAGAGATGAAACATAGGCTAAAGATAATCAGATAAATTGAAATACAAAGACAGAGATTAATAAGGTATTACAATGAACAGAGGAGACAAAGTTATTGAATAGTAGTATATGCAGTTACAGTTTATATATATAAACATTATATATGTAACATTGCAATAAATGTGGTATTTATACAATTTGTGATAGTAAAATTGGAATGATTTCATAATATTAACAAATTCATTTTTATTAGTAGGTGGCTAATATATATAGTACATAATACTTATAATGTAGCTATAATCAGATATAAGATATGGAGATGATATGAAAGAGGAAAATAAAAAAGCTAAAAATAATAATGAATAGTATAGATTAAAAAAAAATCACTGAACCTTGAATTTTTCCCAAAATGTAGGAGACAAAATCTTATCCTTGAATAGAAAGGAACTGAATAAATCATACTTCCATTCTTCCTGTATCCGTAATGGAATCATCACAGACTTTTGAGCAACTCCCCAAAGAAGCAAATGCCCCAGAAAATAGAATCACAATTTGCAATGACAGCCACAGTGACTTCATCCTCCTGGGCTTCTCCAACAAGCCATATTTAGAGAAGGTATTGTTTTGGGTGATTCTGATTTTTTATGGCTTGACTATTACAGGAAATGTGATCATAATTCTTGTCTCCTGGAAGGATCCCAAACTCCACATCCCAATGTATTTCTTTCTTTCCAATCTTTCCCTTCTGGAACTCTGTTTTACTAGCAGCTGTGTTCCACAGATGTTGGTTAATTTCTGGGGTCCAACGAAGACCATCAGCTATGTTGGTTGTGCCATTCAACTCTATGTCTTCTTGTGGCTTGGGGCCACTGAATGTGTCCTTCTTGTCATCATGGCTGTGGACCGTTATGTGGCAGTGTGCCATCCACTTCAATATACCACTATCATGCACCCAAAACTATGCCTGCAGCTGGCCCTCGCTGCATGGGGGACTGGCCTGGTTCAGTCTCTGATCCAGTCCCCTACAACCCTCCAGTTACCTTTCTGCTCTCACCAGAGAGTGGATGATATTGTGTGTGAAGTTCCAGCCTTGATTCAGGTCTCCAGTGCAGACACGACCTACAATGAAATCCAGATGTCCATCGCTAGCATCATTCTCCTGGTGGTGCCCCTGATCATTATCCTTTCCTCTTACGGTGCTATTGCTAAAGCTGTGCTGAAAATAAAAACAACTTCAGGGCAGAAGAAAGCATTTGGCACCTGTGCTTCTCACCTTCTTGTGGTCTCCCTCTTCTATGGCACTGTCACAGCTGTATATCTTCAACCCAAGAATCAATATGCTCATGAACGGGGCAAGTTTTATACCCTCTTCTACACTGTTGTAACCCCAACTCTTAACCCCCTCATCTATACCCTAAGGAACAAGGAGGTAAAGGGGTCAATAATAAGACTAGGGAAGAGGACCCGGAACTTCCAGAATAACTAAATAGGTTGACTTATACTTACTGTGAGAAGTGAAAATAAACTCTTTACAAAAAGCTAAAGATAACATTTCCTAACTCTAAAGTAGGAAAGTTGCATTTTGTTCAAGCTGAAAATTCATTTTCATTCACCAATGATTAATTAGGCATTTACTTTCTTCATGCTGCTGATTTAGGCACAGTATGGTATAAGAAGGAATATATTTAATAGTCCCTTGCTTAAAGAACATGAAGTACAAGTGGATTGGGGGAAGAAAAAAATTCTAACTTGCAAAATAAAAAGACCAAGCAATGTGTTTCTTGCTCCTTCATTTCTTTCTTTTTCCCTTTGTACCAACTATTTTTCTCTAAACTCAGCCAGTACTTTCATTTAATTCCAACAAGACCATAAAGTTGTGAGATAAATACTTCTAAAAACACATACTTTTACACTCTAATATGTTGGGTCTTGGTTCTGAATAATGCCTGTTTCCTTGTCTCAGTATCACCGTTGTTTATATGTTTTGTGCTGAAAATTACCCAGTACAAAAGTGGTTGCCAAATAGAGCAAAAGTGTTTGCTCCCTGTACATCTGCTGTGTCTAAGATTCTTAGTTTAAGTTTTGATATTCTGGATCCCAAATTACAGGAATAGGCTTCTATTTTTAATTTATTTGAAATGATTTTTTTTTACTTTCTTTTTATCAGATTTAATTCTTATTAATTCGCCCTACAGTTTTTATTTATTAAATAAAATATTTATTTTATTTTTATTGAAGTACTATTGGTTTACAACACTGTATATTACTTAAAGGTATAGGACTCTGTCCTTCATATTTATATTACCACAACATACCAAACACCACCATAGTCAGTTGTGTCTCACCCCCACTTTGCTCCTCATCTTCTAATTTCCCTTCTGGTATCCTTAATTCTATGGCTTCCTAGGATTTATTGCTGGTTTGGACTTACATGGCCTTTTGTTTTGTATCTCTGTATACTCCAGATATAAGTGAAACAGTCTGGTCCTTTATTTAGTTTATCCCAACCAACTCCATCTATGTTATCAAAAATGGCAAGATTTTATTTTATAGCTGGTTAGTATTCCATTGGATATATAGACCACTTGCTTAACCCACTCATCTGTTTCCAAAACATGAATATTGAAATAGTGCTGCAATGAGCATAGGAGTGCATCTGTCCCTTCAAATTAGGGGTTTTGCATTATTTGGGTGGATATGTAGGAGTGAGACTACTGAATCATGAATTAGACCCATTTCAAATATTTTGAGAAATCTCTATATTCTTTTGCATAGGGGGCAGGCAAGATTACATTTCCACTTGTACACTAACAGTATACAAGGGTTCTGTTCTCTCTACATGCAAACCAATACTTGTTTCTGGACTTTCTGTTTGGGCCATTCTCACAGGTCTGAGGTAATATCTCATTGCGGTTTGATATGCATTTCCTTGACAATATGTGATGATTAGCATTTATTCATATACCTATTACCCATTTGTCTGTCCAGGAGAAATGCCTATTATAATTCTAATACCCATTTTTTGATAGGGCCATTTGTTTCCCTTTTGTTGAATTGTATATGAGTTATCATAGATTTTAGATATCAGCTCCTGTCAGTTATATGTTGTGCAAAAATGTTCTACTATTCAGTAGTGTATCATTTTATTTTGGTGACAATTTTTTTTTGCTTTGCAAGATTTTTACTTTTATTTTATCTTTTTATTGAAATAGCATTGGTTTAGATCATTGTGTATGTTTTACAGTTATAGGGTCTCCCCCCTCAAACATTGTTATAACACATCTACTAGCAAAATACCAACAGTTGACTACCACAGTCTATTGTATTCCTTCCTGTTGTGCAACCATCCCAGACATGGCAGGTTCACTGTTGATTAAGGCAAATGAAAAAAGAATCTTGGAGCCTTAGGTAGATTTGACACGCCTCTAATGCTGAGGCAGAGGATGGGATACACAGGCAGACCAGTAGGCAGGGAGGCAGCAGGCAGGCAGGCAGGCAGCAGCTGAGCCTCTTAGCCCCCTTTGCACTGTTATGTGCTCAGGGTCATGTAGTTGACAGGTTATTGCACGAACGAGGCACCTTCAAAGTTATTGGCCATCTATTGTTTTCTGGTGTAGCAGCAGGAGGACATAGGGTAGGTTTCCTATGGAGCTGGACACACCAGTAAAGGAGTCCTGAAGCCCTCAGTGGCATTCTCAGGCCTTTTTTTTTTTTTTTTAAAGATTTATTTATACATACAAGCTGGGGTACAGGCCAGAGACGTGGGGTGGCGAGAGGGTTCACCAGAGACAGAATGGGGAGCAGAACAGGCAGATCAGAACTCCACTGCTGAGGGGAGCAGCGGGCGAGGCAGGAGAGGTCTGCCGCACCATGTGGGATTCTCCCTGGCTGGGCGTCGAACTCGCTTCGCGTGTTGCCGACAGCTCCACAGCTCAGGGCTCAACCGCTGCGCCACCAGGGAGGCCCCCCATTCTCAGGCTTTTAATGATCTTTTGTAGTGAGGCAACCTGGTACAGGGCAGGTAGCATGGCTGGGGGGCCAGGAGGCTGGCAGGCCTCCCAGCCCCGGGTGGATCTTTGCTCTCTCTGGGTTCTCTGCAGTTCTCTCCTCGTCTCTTTGCTGCACCCTGCTGCACAGTCCTCTGCCACCATGTTCTGTTTTCTGCTGCTGCTGCTGCCACTGCTCCTAAATCCTCAGCCTCCAGGCCCAGGTGTGCCCACGTACCCACGCCCACACCCTGCTTCAGGCGCCTGTCATCAGGCATGCATGTAGGCCCACAGGGGTCTATCATTGACACCAATGGCAGTAGGGCGGAAAATCCGGCTCATTCTTTCATGTACCCTACAACCGGATATCTGGAAGGCAAAAAAGAGCCTGAGTTATACCATGTTCCTCATGCCTCCCCACTTTGTTCTTGCCCTCCCCCTCTTCTACATCCACTGATAACCTCATTTATATAGTCAGGTTTCTAAAGTTAGTTCTTACTTTGGTTTTATCTGTCCCTTTGTTAGTTTCTCCGTGTTCCACATCTAAGTGATGCAATCTGGTATTTGTCTTGCACCTTCTGACTTATTTCATCAAGAGTAATATCCTCCAGCTTCATCAATGTTGCTGCATAAAGCAATAGCTTACCATTTTGGATAGTTGACTAGTATTTCACTGTGCATGTATCCACATCTTTCTGATTCACTCATCTGTATCAGGGCATTTAGGTTGTTTTTATAGCTTGGTCATTGTCACTAGTGCTGCAAAGAACATGGGAGTGCATGTTTTCCTTCAAAATAGTGTTTTTGTCTTTTTCAGACAGATACCTGAGAGTAGAATTGCTGAGTCACATGGTAGGTTCATTTTTGTAATCCTTGAGAACATCAACACTGTGTTTTATAATGGCTGAACTATCTGTTACTATCATCAATATAAGATGTTCTTTTTTATCTCTAATTCTTTTTTTTTAAATATTTATTTATTTATACAAACAAGTTGGGATATAGCCAGAGGTGGGGGGCGGCGAGAGGGTTCACCAGGGACAGAGCGGGGAGCAGAACAGGCAGATCAGAAATACACTGCTGAGGGGAGCAGCGGGCGAGGCAGGAGAGGTCTGCCGCACCATGAGGGATTCTCCCCGGCCGGGCGTCGAACTCGCATTGCTTGCTGCCAACAGCTCCACAGCGCAGCGCTTAACCGCTGCGCCACCAGGGAGGCCCTTTTATCTCTAATTCTTTTCGAGGACTTGTTTCTGATTTGATAAGGGCCTTTCTCACCTATTTGATGTGGTCGCTCATAGTGGTTTTGATTTGCCCTTTCCTGATATTAAGTGATGATAAACAGTCTTTCATGTGCCTGTTATTCATCTGTATACATTCTTTGGAGAAGTGACTATTTAGCTATTCTGTCCCCTTTTGATTAGGTTATTTGTTTTCTCTTTGTTAATTTGTATGAGTTAATTTTGTATCTTTGATATTGGCTCTTTGTCAGATGTATGGTTTGCAAATGTTGTCTCCCATTCAAAAAGGTGTCTTTTTGTTTTATTGAACATTCATTTACTGTGCAGAAGCTTTTTAGTTTGATGTAGTCATAATTGTTTATAATCTCTTTTGTTTCTTTGCTACTGGAGACAAATTCAGAATACATGCTGTGGAGAGTTTTGTCTATATTCCTTTTGTATTTATTGTGGAATCAGATCTTAGATCCAAATTTTCTATACATTTTGAGTTTATTTTTGTGTATGGTGTAACATATTAGTTCAGTTTGACTTTTGTATGTGACTGCTCAGTTTTCCCAGCACCATTTACTAAAGAGACTTTTCTTGTTTCAGGATATATTTTGTCTACTTTGTAATAGATTAACTTTCCATATGGTAGGTTTATTTCGGTGTTTGCAACTCTATTTCATTAGTTTGTGTGCCCATTTTTGTTCCAGTACCATGTTGTTTTAATTATGATAGTTTGAACACTGGGAGTGTGATGCTGCCATTCTTTCTTTTTTTGGTCTGGATTGCTTTGACTATTCAGGGTCTTTTGTGGTTGCATGATTTTCAGTTATATGTGTTCTAATTTCCTCTGGAATTCCCACTATTCACACATTTCCTGGAGGGGTGGTCTAGTGTTTGCAACCTCCTTCAGGTTCTCTGTGTCTTAAAGGAACTTTATTTCTCCCTTGTATATGAAGGGGAAGCCTGTGGAATGAGTATTCTTGGCAGGAAGATTTTAACTTCAAGTATTTGGAAACTGTCATTTCATTCTTTCCTTGCCTGTAGTGTTTCTTCATAGGAGTCTGATGTTAGCTTGACCTGGGTACTTTTGTATGTTATCTGTTACCTCCCCCTTGCCAACTTCAGTATTTTCTCTTTGTTATCTGAACTCTTTGGAAATATCATTAGTAATACGTATTGGTGTAGGTCTCGTTTAATTTAGGCGTGTCAGTGTTCTTTTATCTTTCTGAATTTGAACATTTATTCCTTTCTCTAAGTTTGGGAAGTCTATCTCCATTATTTATTTAAATAAATTTTCTGGACCTCTCTTCCTCCTCAAATATTCCCACTATTTTTACATTACAGTTCCTCATAAAGTTAGATAATTTGTTTCTCTCTTTCTCCACCAGGATTCTTTGTATAGTCATACCTTCAAGTACACTATTTCTCCCTTCGATTTGATCTATTCTACTTCTCTAAATTTCTACTGAATTTTTCATCCTCTAGATGCCTCTTTTTGTATTCTGATACTCTGTTATTATCTTATTGAGATCTTCATTTTCTATCTTCAGTTCATTCATTTTATTTCTAGGGACATTCATTTGTTTTCTGAGTTTTCTTAGCAGTCTTTCATTTCTTTAAATTTCTTTACCATTGCAATATTAAGCTCTGTATTTGATAATAAGAGCATATCTTCCATTTTTTTGAAGTTGGGTTCCAGAGATTTTTTCTTTTTCTGTGTTATATTATTTCCCTGAGGACAGATGTGGTCATTTGTTGGGTTTTACTTTTTCTCCATTATTTGTTTTAGTTCTAGCTGCTCTAGGTCAGGCTTCATCTGTCATTGACTCCTCCCCATTGCTGGTTAGGGGGTCTCACTGTTCTAGGTGAGCAAGTGCTACAGTCTCCATAAAGTCAAGGGGCCTGAGGCTCCTCTGGCGCTTCCCCTGGCTTGGGTCAGGTGGCCCAGCTGTCTGGGTTGGTGCTGGTGTCTTCTGGTGGGAGATCAGAGGCCTGCAGCCACTCTGGCTGTGGTCCCAGGGTGGTTCCTGGCTCTGAGGGTCTGTGTGGGTGATGGCAGGGTCTTGTGGGAAGATGTAAGGCATCTGGGTGCCTATCCTCAGTTTTACAGTCAGATTCCTATGGTTTGTTTTTCATTTGATAAGTCTTTTTATTATATATCTGGGAAAGAGGAAGGATGCTTCTTTGGTTGTATAAAATTGTTAATTATTGTTATTTTTCATCTTAGGTTAATTGAAGAAACATTTAAAATGTACAATAGAATGATTTGATAGATAAAATTGCCTATAATAAAGTCAACACATCCATCCATTCACATCATAATTATTTTTGTGTGTTAGCAAAAACTGTTTCAGATCTTCAGTATTCACAAATTTCAAGCATATAATACAGTGATAATAACTATAGTCACCATGTTGTGCATTAGATGCCGCTTATTAATTTTATTCCTTAGTTTGCATCTTTTGTCCAACTTCTCTCCATTTCATCAGTCCCAACACATGGCAACAATCATTCTACTTTCCATTTGTGTGTGCTCAACATGTTTTTTAAAATATTCATATATAGGTGATAGGATTCAAGTTTTGTGCATTTGTTTTTTCTATCTTTCATCTTTAATTTAGTATAAACCACTAATGATTCATCCATATAGTGATAAATGACATTTCCCTGCTTCTTTTGGTTGAATAAATTTTCATTGTGCGCGTGCACACACACACACACACACACACTTTCACTTAAGTAACATTGCATTATAATCTTATATGCACTTTTGTAAAATTTTAAATATAATTTGAATATAAATTGAAGTTAGAAATTATGGTTCTTCAGAAATTGTGTTTTGTTCTTTGTATTCAAGTTTCCTTTGATTATTTGAATCTTTTCTTTTATAGAAAATTTAGGTTTTTTTTTTATTTTTGTGAAAGATGCCATTGGAATTTTATAGTGATTACAATAACCTAGAAATGACTTTGGATAATATGAACATTTCCATAGTATTAAATTTTATAGTACAAGAAAATAGGTACTATTCTATATTATTAAAGACTTCTTCATTTTTTTATCATGATCTTATAGTTTCCAGTGTACAAACCTTTCACTACATTAATTATATTTATTCACAAATATTTTGTTTTTGATGTTATTACACATGGGACATTTGTCTTAATTTCATTTCCAATTAGTTAATTGCTAGTGTATAGAAATATAATTGACATTTTTATTGAAGTAGCATTGATGTACAATGTGGTATATGATTTAAAGATGATCACACCCTTCAGGTGCTGTTAAACCACACCAACCCACCAAGACACCCATAGTCCTCTACAGAGTCCACTGTACTCCCTCCCCATTTTGTCTCCCTTTCCATTTTCCTCTCTTATAGTCTTAGCTGTACAATAACATTTCCAAGGTTTGTTACTGGTTTTACTTTATGACTTTGTTTTATTTCTCTATACTATACATAAAAGTGACACCGTATGGTATTTGCCTTTCTCCTTCTGACTTATTTCACTTAGCATAATCCCCTCTAGTTCCATCCATGTTGTTGAAATGGCAAGAACATATCTTTATTTATTGATGAATAGTCCTTCATTGTGTATACATACCACATCTTCCCTACCCATTTATCTAATTTGTTCACTTAGATTGTTTCCCCAAAGCATAGCTATTATAAACAGTGCTGTAATGAAACTATGAGTACATATATCCCTTCAAATTAGTGTTTTTGCATTTTTTTGAGCAGATGACTAAAAATGGAATTCCTGGATCATATGATAGATCCATGTTTAATATTTTCAGAAATCTCCACACTGTTTCCTTAAGGGCTTGACAAGTTAGCCTTTATACCAAGAGTATATGAGGGTTCTGATTTCTCCCCATCCTCACCAACCCTTGTCATTTCTGGTCTTTTATATATGGCCATTTTCAAAGGTGTTAGGCGCTATCTCATTGGGGTTTAGATATGCATTTTCCTGATGATAAGTGTTGATGAGCAGTTTTTCATGTGCTTTTTGTCTGTAATTTTTGTGTCTCCTTTGGAGACCCACAAAAGACTCCAAATAGCCAAAACAATCCTAAAAGACAGGGATAATAGCAATATCAGTCTCCTAAACATCAAACTATACTACAAACATATAGCAATCAAAACAGAATGTTACTGGCGCAAAAACAAATACAAGACTAATGTAATAAAATTGAATTTCTAGAATAAATTCCCAATTCTATGGACAGTATATTTATGACCAATGAGCCAAGTATACACTGGAGAAAGGAGAATCTCTTCAAAAATGGTTTTGGGAAAACTGAACAGTTATTTCAGAAGAATGAAATAAAGAATGAAATGTCACTATCTCACACCTTACACGAAAATTTCTTCAAAATGGATTACAGACATGGATATAAGACCTGAAACCGTAAGATATATTTGAGAAAAAAAATAGGAAAAGAGTTCACAAAGTTAGTTTCGGAGATATCTTTAGGGATTTGTCCCCAAGGGGATTACATCAAAATAAAAAATCTTGTGAACTGTGAAAAGAAACATTCAACAAATCAAAAGAACACCACACTGAATGCAAGAAAATGTTTGCATGTAATTCATCTAATGATAGAGTGATACCAAAATATATTAGGAATACATGCAACTCAACAACAGAAGAAAACAAATTATTAAAAATAGGCCAGGGCATCCCTGGTGGTGCAAGGGGTTAAGCGCTGCTCTGTGGAGCTGTCAATGCCTGCAGTGTGAGTTCGATGCCCAGCTGGGGAGATTCCCACATGGTGCTGCAGACCTCTCCTGACTCACCCGCTCCTCCCTTCAGCAGTGTATTTTGATGGATCTTCCTGTTCTGATCCCCACTCTGTCTCTGGTGAACCCTCTCACCTCCTGACACCTCTGGCCTGCTTGTATGCAAAAATAAATAAATCTTTAAAAAAAATAGGCCAAAAAGTAAAGTCACATGAAAAAATGTTCATCATCACTTATCATCAGTGAAATGCAAAACAAAACCACAATAAGATACCTTCTCAAATCCATGATAAGTGTGCACATTAAAAGTAATAGTAACAACAAATGTTTATGAGGATGTTGGAGTAAAAGGAACCCACTTCATTTTGGGGGGGAAATGTAGACTGGTTCAACTCCAGGGGAAAAAAGTATAGAGGTTTCTCAAAGGATTACAAATAAGCCAACTATATGTCCCAAGAATACCAGTGGTAAGTATCTAACCAAAAGATGCAAAAGCAATAATTCAAAGGTATATATGTATTCCTATGTTTATTACATACCTGTTTACAGTAGCTTAGTTATAGAAGCAGCTTAAGTTCCCAAAATGGAAGAGTAAGTCAGAAAAATGCAGTATATATACAACTGAATAACATCCAACTCTCAAAAAGATGAACTGTTGCCCTTTGTGACAATTTATTTTGAAACGGAGAGGATAATGCTAGGTAAAATAAGTCAGAAGGAGATAAACAAAGACCATCTAATTTCACTTATATGTTGAACACAGAGAAACAAAGCCAAGGGTCAGATAAAACCTAACCAATAAAATATCCTTGATATCTGAGTGCGAACTCAGAAAACCAGAAGGGGAGGGGGCAAGGTGACAGTAAGGGAGGGCGCGGGGATTTGTCAGTGGGAATGGTGTAGAAGTTTTAAACTGTAACACACAAAGAAGCAGATAACATGATATAAATCAGCTTTATCTTAATAACATATATGTTGGAATATATGTATATGTTATAAAAATAGTTTGTTGCAAGAGTATATTAATATTTTATTTAAAAATATCTTTGTATTTTAAAGATGAATACAAAAATGGATGAAATTAATGTTGTTTGGGATTTGTGCAAAAATAATATTTGATAAGACAATAGTGAGTAGATTAGACAATCTGGGCTGTATTTTTATAATTGTGAGAAGTTGTATAATGGGTACAACAGCTTTTTAGACTGTTTTCTTATATTTGTGTATTTTTTAAAGTTTTTCATTAGAGTTGAGATGACTATTGAAGAAAATATTTCTAGTGCATTTATTTTTCTGAGTACAAATATCCAAAATATGTAATGTTCCTAGAAAGCAGTAAAACAAAGTTAAAATCTAATAGAAAAAAATGGATTAAAGATTTAAACAGACTTTACAAAAGAAGACATAAAATGACTAATTTGGATCTTTAGTCACCCTCATAGTAAGCAAGGAAATGCAAATTAAAACATAAAGCTAAACCAATAACAAACCCCTGGAATCTAACTGCAGAGCTGAGACTATGAAAGGCGGGTTGGGGATGTGAGAAGACAAAGTGGGAGGGAGCACTACGAACTATGGTGGAGGACCATGGGTATCCTTGTGGAGGATGGTGTAGCAGCAACACCTGAAGGGTTTGATTCTATACCACTAAATCATATACACTGGTGTGAATCAATGTCATCCCCCTTCATATATATCCATACATACACATGTATACATACAGAATGAGATATCTATTATATGCCAAGTAGAATATTTTTTTTCTAAAATTCTGATGATTATTGAAGAGCGTTTGGAGAAAATTAATATTCAAACATGCTGGTGGCAGAATAAATTATTTTTACTGCTTTAGAAACAGATGTTCTCACTAAAAATGAATATGCTTAGAAATTTCATTCCTAGATATAAATACCCCAAATTTTATAAATTTTGTTCACTGAAAAACATATACAATAATGTAAATATCCACACTGTGTGTAATAGCCCCCAAATGAGACTATATGAATATAGGAAGAATGAACCAATTGTATTATTCATAAATGTAAAAGTATATGCTAATGAGAGTGAATAAACTAATGGTACATATAAAAATAAGTGAACTTCATGGGCATAATGTTGAGATACAAAATAGCACATAGTAGGTGAGTTTAAAACAAGAAAATGTGATTTATGACATCAATAGTTAAAAATATATATATTTGAGATGATAGTGACTAGGAAGAGACACAATGGAAGCGTCTGACCTGGTTAATATATTCTCTCTTGACTCTGTGTCCATTTAGAGGAATATTTCCACTCTGCAAATATCCATTGATTCAAATATACAGTTATGGTTTTTATGTTTTTCTCTATATATGTTATACTTAAATGGAAAAAATATAATAAGAAAAATCAAACCATAGAGTACAACCCCCCAAAATTCTTCTTCACATTGTTGGCAAAGGACCAATCCTCTGGTATATAAAAGAGATGTAGAACACCAAGATGAAAAATTCTTATAAGCCAATAGCATCTTCAACTATGGGCAGATTTATCACAGATAAGCAAATTATTTTAAACATACAAAAATAATATGAAAATAATTCATAATCATAGAAATGCAAAATAAAGTGACACTGGCACCCCCTTCTCAACTATTAAATTGAAAAAGAAATACAAAAGTTTGACAGCATAATGTACTGGTGATAATTCATACAAAGTGCTAATGAAAAGGTGCCTAGCACAAAACAAACTATTCATTTTATGATTCAAAATTTGGTTATATAACCATGAAAACAGACTATGGATCTAAAACTTAATCCAAAGACTATTTTCCCCATGAATCTCGCCTAGTTCTTAGGGAAATATTAGAGAAACATATATATTTCAATATAAGGACTTTAAGAAAAGTGACTGGATTTGAAATTTTCCTTAATATCAGAAATTGGCCAAAATGTCTACTTATAAATAATAGATGCAGCAAGTAATCCAGAGAAAGGATAGCTCTGAAATGCAGGATTGATTCTATTGTAAAGCAAGTCAAAAGACAAAATAATGTAGAATTCATTTGCTTTGCAAGTGGTTTATGTGTGATTTTTTCATGTGTTCCCCATGGTCCAAGCTCCTTTCTCCATGAATTTATCTTAATTGCAACTCAGAGACTGGTTCCCCAAGGTCAAATTTCTGGCAAGCCCTATCCTAAAATCACTACATTCCCTGCAGAGTAAAAGACAAGGTACTGATAGGTATCCTTGTATTCCTTTATATAAGGCATGGAAGATGAGCAGAGTCAATATTATGCTGTGATTTAGAGACAAAGAAGTTTGGACCGCACAAGAAATACAGAGATAGAAACATTGCCCTACAAGTAAGAAAATGGAACAAAATTAGGAGGTAAGAGACACCATAGAATCTCAAGGCAAGAAAACTCAGTACTGAAAGAGATGTTACTTTTACTCTTTTTTTTTCCTTAGAGATACAAAAATTTTCTTAGAGGACTGCCATTTTGACAGTCAAGAAATTTCTTTTATGAAGAGACTATAGACATCATCAGAAGAAAGAGGTGTAATCATCATACATAAATTAAAAGTAAAATTTTATTAATTAAAATAAAACTTATTTAGAATAAAAGAAAAAAATGGTATTTAAATATTTGAATGGCAAATATAAGTGATTGTGTTAGTATTTTTTTAATTTCTTGGATTTTTAATTATGGGAAGAGCTCATTGACAGATGGGAGAAATTATGCTGGATAATTTTCTAAAGCATGAACTATTCCACTCTCTCTAACCAAATTAGACTTGGTAAGAAATCTGCTCAGAGCTTTGGGAAGTGTCTTAAATAATAAACTGGATAAGCCTCTACTTACCAAAGAATTATATTTCTAAGTATTTGTAATTTTTAATCTGGCTAGATTTGCAGATAGATTTAAGGGAACTATAAATTCATTTTAATATATAACAAAAAAAGCAAACAGAAAGTTTGCTGATAAGCACATTGTATTGTAATTGTTTCAGTGAATTTGATATATCAGTTTGGTAGTTTTAATTAGCATGAAATGATATGGTTGCTTGCAGGACCAATTTAATTATGCATTAAGGTCACAAGATCATTATATATTTGAAGATAGGCATTTAAAACTAAGTAGAACTAAAAAATATAGTATCTTTTATACTAAGAAAGCATAGTCTATAATTGATGGGATACTACCCAGCAATTTAAAAAAAAAGATGGAATCTTATATTTGCAACAACATGGATGAATGAAAGATATTTACCAGATGGTTTATCTCACATAAGCAAGATAAAGGTACTAAAAAAAAAAAAAAAAAAAACAGCAAAATCATTCTTATACTCTGTGAAATGCAGATTACCAGAGAGACGAGAAAGATTGGATGTGTGGGAAGGGTAGATGGATCAATCTGATAGTGGGAAGCATTAGAACTTTGGTGGTTCATGACGTGAGGCTTTTATATACATAGAAGTGAATATTTATTCCCAAATTTTATACAGTAAATCAATGAAAAATTACAATAAAAGAAAGTGTGAGGGAAAAAATCTGCCTTTGAATGATCATTACAGTATTTGTTTAGATTAAGATGTAAAAATATTTTCCTAATACATCTTTCCTAATACAAAAATTCAGACTTACTATATGAAATTTTCTATACTATATGAAATTACTATGATAAAAGCTACTCGTAGTGATTATTCTTTCCAGGAAATCTCATTAAAATCAGAAACTTTCTTTACTTTCATTCCTCAATTTGTCTTTATCTTTCTTTTCTCTTTCCCTCCTCCCTGCCTAACTCTTTCTTCCTCTCTCTTTCTTTTATCCAAAAATAGTAATGAATAATTGTACTTTGAAGAGGAAGAAGTTATAACTGTCAACTAACAAAGTTTTTAATAAGTTGAATTCTGTCTTTGGTGACCTCATTTCTATTTTCACTCTCTTCGTGCCTTTCTGATTGCTTTTCCGACTTGGAGGTTTTCCTACATTGTTCATATGTTCATCCATTCACAGAAGTTTTCATATTAAGCAGAATGACCTCTTCTCTCATAAAAAATTCCTCTCATGTTTTTATCAAATAAATCACAAAATGAGGGCCTCCCTGGTGGTGTAGGGGTTAAGTCTCAGTGCTACCATGCTAGCACCACTGTGGCCTGAGTTCGCTCCTCAGCCAGGGTAGCTAACCCACATGGTGCGGCAGACATCTCCTGTCTGCCGACTGCTCCCCTCAGCAATGTATCGCAGTAGATCTGCCTGTTCTGCTCCCCACTCTGTCTCAGGTGAATCCTCTTTCTCTCTCTCTCTCTCTCTCTCTCTCTCTCTCTCTCTTTCTCTTTCTCTCTCTCTCTCTCTCTCTCTCTCTCTCTCTCTCACACACACACACACACACACACACACACACCCTCTGGTCTACACCTCAGTTCTGTGCATAAAGGAATAAAATAAATCTTTTTTCACCGTAGTCCCTCGTGTTCTTTTGTCCCCCGTTTTGAGCCCTTTCCCTCCCCCTCCCTTGCTGAATGTCTCTTTCTTATTTGATTCTCCTATATTCCTGTTATAAGTGAAACTAGTCACTATTTTTCTCTTTTTTTCTGGCTTATTTCACTGAGCATGTTCCCTTCTAGCTCCATCCATGTTGCTGTGAATTGCATGTGTTTATTTTTTTGAATGCTGAATAGTATTCCATTGTGTATATGTACCACATCTTCTTAATCCAGTCATCTATTTTTGGGCATCTGGGTTGTTTCCATATCTTAGCTATTGTGAACAATGCTGCAATAAACATACAGGTGCATATATCTCTTTGGATTAATGTTTTTGTGTCCTTTGGGTAGATTCCCAGAAGTGGTATTACAAATCGGTGGTGGGTAATCTATGGGGAATACAAAATAATGTAAAATATATGAATAATAATAAAAAATGACATATATATATATAAATAGATCTTTTTTTAAAAAACCACAAATGATTGGTAAATGGTATATATGGAAATAGTATGAATTTTAACAGGATAACACATTGACTTAAAGGACTTAAACTTTTAATTTTTTCTTTTTTTTCCAATTTTTGTTTTTTCAATTTATTTTTATTTTTGCATAGAACTGAGGTGTAGGCCAGAGGTGTGGGGGTGAGAGGTTTCACCAGAGACAGAGTGGGGAGTAGAAGAGGTGGATCCACTGAATTACACTGAGCAGGGAACCAGCAGGCAAGACAGGAGAGGCCATGTAGGTTAACACCCTGGCCAGGATCCAACTCAGGAGGTGGCAGTAATAGCGCTGAGACTTAACCCCTATGCCACCAGGGAGGCCCTCAAATTTTTCTTACAACCTAGCTATAAGTTGGATATAAACAACCATTAAAAAGTAGATACTTAGACTAAAATATTTTTGCCATCAATAAAATTTACTGCTATAATAAAGCAATTAAGATTTGTCTTTTATTTTTAGCCATTTCTTTTGTTTTACATGAGCTCATTGAATCTCCATCACAAAACCCATATTAAACTTATTTGAGTAAATTGCCCAAGAACATGAAAATAGAATTATATAAATGAAATATGTGCAGTCTTAATTCAAGTAACTGCCTGCTTGATTGATTTAATCAACAATCCTGAGAATGACTATTTAAAACACAAAATCATGTATATTGTAAGACAATGGAAAATTTATAGCAAGAACCCAAGAGTTCTAGAGTACATTATAAAAAGATCACTCATTATAAATCAATAAAAACAACTTAGTATAAGCAGAATAAAGTAGGATTAACAAGGAATACTTGTTTAATTATTATCATGTTATTAAGCCATGTGTAATGACATATATATTCATTCATTATAAAAATGTTTTATCATTGACTAAAATTTAGAAAAATGTGACCAAGTAACATAACGGAAATCATTAATAACTTCTAATTCAGAGATAATCCCAAATATTTTTGTAGTGTCCTTTCATGCTTTTTTCTGCATATATTTACATATTTTATATTTTGTTCCTGTTTCATACCATGAATAAACATTGGAAAATTAAAATTGATTTTATTCACTGTATGATAATCTAATCAATAGGTAGATCATATTAAGCATTCTCTATTCTGAAATTATTTTTCTGATTTTTTAATTATTTAGTTATACCTATTGTGAGTACCTTAACATGTAAATATTATGTGCATCTAATTATGCATCTAGAATATGTACTTAAAGACAAATCACTACATAAGTAATATTATGATTATTTAAAAATACATTATTCTTTTAAATTCTTGGTGACATTTAAAATTATTCAATATGAAAGATCTTATTTGTATTCCCATATTTATCTTTTGAAATGTGCCTTTTGTGACTTCCCAATATGACCTTAATTTCAATGGGATTTTTAATGATTGGATCTCAGGATAGTAATCAGGTGTAAATTATGTTATACTTTCTTCTTCCAAGTGTTTTTACTTCTTAATTTTATTATTATATTTTGCTAGCCAGTAAACCAGTTCACAATTCTTTCCAGGTACAGTCATGTTTTATCTAGTGTGTTTTACCATCTGTAAGTTCAGACAAAAGAGTGACCTTGGATTCAGGTATACACACATAATTGGAGATGACAGATTCCATATCTTTGCCAGTTAATATTTATGTTATAAGTAAAACATGTTACTAGTGACCATTTAAGTATTCACACACTACAGGTCTATTCATTAGTTTTTGTGACTATATTCAATAGGGTCCAAAAACAAAATTCTCTATAGGGCAGAGACAGCATTCGATGATGGCACAGAATTTACTACCCATGTAATTGCAGGCAAATTATTTAACCTTTCTGAATCTTAATGTCCTTATCTATAGAATGAATATGAGTCATGATTTTGTGAGAATTAAATATCTGCTGTATGTAAAGTGTGTATCAACACCCTTCATCATAGAATTGCTTCAGGAGTGATACCATTATTATTATTTTAAAAGTAATGATTTTACTATGTGCATTTATATAATTTGCACAGTTCAAAGTTTGAAACATTCAAGCATTGTATTTGTTTTATACATAAAGAAAATGAAGCATGCAGTGTATGTGTATCTGAATGATCACATCCAGGGCTCACACAAAAGAATATTATAATATTCTTTATTGGTATTTCCACTTTGTTACATAAAATCCATTTTTGCATATTTTCCAGGAACAGAAAATTATATAATACTGAAGCTGTATTACAGGAGAGCCTGTTTTAAGAATTTTTATACTAGAAGGTATAGGCTGAGTGGAGGGAATAACTACCTATGACAACCAGAAATATATTTTAGCTTTTGTTATTTAACATGAACATAAATGTTTATAAGTAAAAAAATGAACTGCTATTTTACAATTTTCTCTGGGATTATTATTATAATAAATTTATTCTATGAGTCCTTAGAGTTTTATCCATATTAACTTAATTAAAATAAACAGAAAGGAGAAATGCAGTAGGTAGAAAGGAGAATTTAACTTCTTTAGCAACAGTACATTTCAAAGATGGTAATTTTCAGCGAGTGCATGAGTTCAATTTAAGGGAATTAAGTTAGAAAACATCTTTAGCAAATTGAAGATGTAATGAAGATCTAATATGCTCAACATATCATTATATCTTCACATATCCAACACCTTATTTTTCTAACAAATATCTTATTGTATGTTTTACTAGATTTACCTTTATAATATGTCTACTTTGGAAGCTATAAATTTACTAATGAAAGTCATGGGTTGAAATATGGTTATTAAGATACAGATACATAATTTTAATTTGTATCTCTTCTCCTGAGGTAATACAGGGAAATATGTTAATAATGTTATTTGTTTTAGCATCCCTTATCCAGTTTCTATGCTACATGCAAGTTCATGAGTCAACATTAATTTCTAAGAACAGGATAATAAAGATCCAAAAATCTGACTGTGTTATTTACAGCAAGTCTCATCACAGTAATGGCAAGATTTAATAACACCTTTCATCATCCAAATGGTTTTGTTCTGCTGGGCTTCTCTGAATGGCCTAGACTAGAAATGGTTCTTTTTGTGGCCATCTCCATCTTCTACATAATGACACTCATTGGGAATTCAGCCATCATTATCTTGTCACGTCTTGATGCAACACTCCACACCCCCATGTATTTTTTTCTGAGTAATCTCTCTTTTTTGGACCTCTGCTACACTACTTCCACTGTCCCCCAGATGTTGATCAATATACAGAGCCACTCAAGAAACATCAGCTACATAGGATGCATAGCTCAACTTTTCATCTTCCTTGGCTTAGGGTCCACAGAGTGTGTACTTCTCTCGATGATGGCCTTTGATTGTTATGTAGCTGTCTGCCACCCTCTCCGTTACAGAGTTATCATGCATTCTCGACTATGCCAACAACTGGCAGCGGTAGCTTGGGTAACAGGTTTTAGCAACTCCTTGGTGCAAACAGTGTTGACTTTCTTGTTACCTCGCTGTGGTCAATATCGGGTAGAGAATTTCTTCTGTGAGGTACCTGCCATGCTTCGGTTATCATGTGTTGACACATGGGTCAATGAAGTAGAGATGTATGCAGCTGTGGTGGTAATCAAAGTTATCCCAGTTGGATTAATTTTATTCTCCTACGGCAATATTGTCAGAGCAGTAGTAAGAATCAAATCTTCTGAGAGTCGCAAGAAGGCCTTCAATACTTGTGGGTCTCATCTGTTGGTGGTCATTATGTTCTATGGCTCAGCCATTAGCGGCTATGCATATATGGCACCCAAAAGCAACTCAGCCAAATTGAAGGGCAAGCTTCTTGCACTTTTCTATGGACTTATAACTCCAATGCTCAACCCCCTCATCTACACATTAAGAAATAAAGATGTTAAGGGAGCAGTAAAGAAGCTATTTGGGAAACAAGAGCAAGGGTGGAACATGGCTTAAGAAAATTCAGTCATCTTACAATACAAATTCCACACCCCCAGAACGTCTGTTGCCAACTGCCATCATTCCTTTCACTTTCAAATAGAAATGCCTGATTGTTAGTTATTATCTGTGGCTTCACAGGGAGTAAAATATGATTCTCCCTCTGAAATCATGAAATAGAGCTCTAAAAATAGATAACGAGTAGTCATAGATTTTTAGCAGGCCAATGTATTTGTCTTAGAGTTAACCTTTCTAGTGAAGTTTTAAAAATTAATAACCAAATATGATTTCTTATCACATGGTACATTAAAATTGATGAAGAAGAAAATAATCTTGAGAATTGTTTAAATGAAAAAAAATGACTGCTCAAAATGATATGTTACAAAATTAGCAGTTTGCAATAATTTATAATCAAGAAAAAAGAAATTCCATCTCATATATAGTTACTGTTAGTAGAGCAGACAATAGTCAATATTAGGATGAGACTTTCCTATGAAGTCCAGTAGTCTGTGGCCATCTACACTGTCTTGGAGAATAAGAAGTACACATATGGAAAACTCTGAGAAATTCTTTTGTTCAAAGATTTATTTTTAATTTTATCCAATTATCCAATCTTTCTAGCAATTTTAGCATATTTATTTTTCTACATCATTCTATGGATTTTTTTCTAGTGGCTAATGTAAGGAGAATATATATGTCTCACAGTACCCAAATTTAATCTAAAACATATTTTTTATCAGTATATATTTCATTATTGGTGCTCAATTATCTTGATCAATAATATATAATAACTATGTTCAGCAAGCCAAATAGAAAATTAGAAGATTTTCCCCTAATTGAAAGGCAAGAAATCATATAGCTTTTGTACATAGGATAGATATCCCCAATACAATGTTTTACAGTGTATTAGATGTAATTGCTGCTGGATGAAAGACCAACCACTAGGTGGAAGGGTCTAGTTTTTTTTTTTTTTAAGATTTATTTATGCATACAAGCTGGGTTGTAGGCCAGAGGATTCACCAGAGACAGAGTGGGGAGCAGAACAGGCAGACCAACTGAAGTACACTGCTGAGGGGAGCAGCGGGCGAGGCAGGAGAGGTCTGCTGCACTTTGTGGGATGTCCCTGGCTGGGTATTGAACTCATGCTGCAGTGGTTCTGGAAAGCTTCATAGTGTTGCACTTAACCCGTTGTGCCATCAGGGAGGTCCTAGAAGGGTCTAGTCTTTACAACACAAATAGGATGCTCCTATGAGCAATAGTCTTGTTAAATTTAAACAGCACTTTTTATCTTCTTGTGCAAGTTCTAGTGTTCACATTAGTAACAGGAGAGAGAAAAATGGATATTCATCTGGGAAAATTTACAGCAGAAATATACAAATAAAAGCATCCACTCACAAAGATTATAATTCAATATGCAATTATATTAATAGTGACATATACTTGCACTGTGCAGATATATTTGAACAATGTATTTATAGTTTTTCTCTTCTAAAAAATATGGAAAATGAACTGATTAAAGATGTGGTAAATATCCAACATCTCTTTCTCCCTCAAAGAGTTTCTTTGTTAAGAACATTTTTAGTTTAACAACAAAACTGACAGACAATATCAAAGATAATCCATAAAAGCCCTTCCCCTACACATGCCTACCATACTCCACCATCAAATTCTCATATCAGAATGGTGTGTTGGTTATAATTGAACGTATGCTGACACATCATTATCCCTTAAATACCATGGTTTACATTATGATTCTCTTTTGGTGTTGGATAGTTTAGAGTTTTTCATAATTTTGTGATAGCCATTGTTATAGTATCATACAGCGTATCATCACAGCTATGATGTGCTTAATCTCCATAGTTTTACCTTTTAAAATAATGTCATACTTAGAATCATAGAGTATGTTGCCTTTTCAAATTTGCTACTCTTACTGAGAAATATGCATTCAAAGTTTTCCCATGTCTTGTCATGGTTTGATAGTTCATTTCTATTTAATACTGAATAATATAGTCCATTGTTTTGATGTACCATATTTTGTTATACATTCACATAATGAAGGATATTTTGGTTGCTTCCAAATTCTGGAAAAGTATGAATAAAGCTGTGATAATCATCTATGTGTAGATTTCTATGTGGATATAGGTTTTCCACCCCTTTGGGTCAATACCAAAGAGAATGATATTTTGGATTGCATAATGAGAGTATGTTTTGTTTCACAATTGTTGCAGACCTCATACCTAAGTCATTAATCCATTTTGTATTTCTTCTTGTGGATGAATTTTGATAATCCCCATTTTTATTTCATTAATCTGATCATTAATATGGTTCATTAATATGGTAATTTTATTTCCATTCCATTATTTTATTATTATTATTTCTTATCTTCTACTAATTTTGGGTCTTGTTTGCTCCTCTAAATTTATGTATTTATATTTTTTACATCATTGTTCTTCTTTGTACAGCATGTGATTTCTCTCCTCAGGTGTAGTGCCTGTAGTTCTCCCACCATCATAGCACCTGCACTACATCCCTCCTCTGTTTTGCCCATCTCCCTCCCCCTGCCCTGATGTTTGCCTCAGATCTAAGGTCAGTGTGCAAGTTTTGTCTTTTTCCTGACCCTTTGTTTTCTTTCTCTATATTCCACATATAAATATGCAGCATCACTTATTATCAGGAAATGCAAATCAAAACCACAATGAGATACCATCTCACACCTGTGAGAATGATCCATATTTAAAAAATAATAATAATAATGAAAAAACTAGAAACGTCAAATGTTGGTGATGATGTGTTGAAAAAGGAACATTTTATACTAATAGTGGGAATGTAAACTGGTACAGGCACTATGGAAAGCTGCGTGAAATTTACCCAAAACACTAAAAATGGGACTTACTATATGGTCCAGCTATTCCACTATTAGGAGTCTAACAAAAATACAAAAACACTAATTCAAGAGGAAACTTGCAGTCCTATGTTCATTGCTCCTCTTTTTCAAGTTACTTTAGGTATACTATTAAGTTCTTTATTTGGGAATTTTCTTGCTTTTTAATCTGGGCCTGTGCTATAATTATTTTGCCAGTGAAGTCCACTTCACTGTATCCCATAAGTTCTGATATTTGTATTTTCATTTTAATTAATCTTGAAGTATTTTTAAATTTATGCTTTAATATCCTCTTTAATGTAATACTATTAAACAGCATGCTTATTATCAATACATTTATGTTTCTCCCTTTTGTTTCAATAGCTGATTTCTAGCTTTATGACATTATTGGTACTTGGTACTTGGTACAAATTCAAGAAAGAGTTCTTGGTGCCAAGAAAGAGTACTTGGTACAATTCAGTTTTTGTAATTTTACTGACAATCAACTGTGTCATATGTTCTATTTTGCACCTAAAAAATGCTTTGCAGTTTTTTGAGTGGAGTGTTCTGCTGATGTCTGTTATGCTTACTTTGTGTAACTCCTTATTTAAAGTGACTATTTCCTTATTTAGGCTCTGTCCTATGGATCTGCTTATTGTTGTATGCGGAGTATTAAAATCCACTAGTAGTATTATATCACAATAGCTCTCTTTAATTATATTAATAAATGTTTTATATATCTTGATGATAGATCATTTTTGTGTATATATTAATATACATTCATAAGTGTGATTTCATCTTTTTTAAGACCTTAGTCATAATGTATGCCTATCTTTAATTACATTTTTTAAAATTTGGAAGTCTATTATATCTGACATAAGATGTTACTGACTTTCTTTGGTTGCCACTTCCTTGTAGGATTTCTTACCAGCATTTAACTTTAAATGTGTGATTGCCTTTGGTGATTAGAGTGGTTTTCTGTAAATAGTAGAAGGTTGTACTTTGCTTTGAAATCCTGTCAGCCAATTTATGCCTTTTAACAGTGAATTTAGAACATTTATAATCTATTTGAGATTAATTTTTATGTATGTTGTGAATCTAAGTGCATTTTAATTTTTGCATTGAGAAATCCAAGTGTTGAAAGATTATTACTTTTCTATTGAGTTGACATATTTATCAAAAATTGATGACTGGATCAAGAAGATATGGTACATGCGCATGATGGAATACTATTCAGCAAGCAAAAATGATAAACTAATGCAATTCACAGCAACCTGGATGGAGCTAGAGGGAACATGCTCAACTAAATAAGCCAAAAGGAAAAAGAAAAATATCAAATGGTTTCCCATATAAGAGGAATATAGGGGAGCCAAATAAGAGATCAGGAGGAGAAAATAGCACACAAAACAAAAACAAAGATAAAAACTAGCAGGCAACCATAAATAAGAAACATTCTGCAGAGCAGGTGGAGGAAGAGGGACCAAAACACAGAAGAAAAGAGCACAAGGGACTACGGTGATGGTTCATGAGTGAACTGGTGGTGGAAAACCTATGGGGAATGAACAATAATGTAAAAGATGGTACAAGCATAAAATGTCAGAATAAATAAAATAAAGTATCAAATGTCAAAAAATCAATTAATTATAAATGAGTGTTTATTGTAGTACTCTGAAAATTCTGTTTCTTTTTTTTCCATTATGTTCATCCATAAGATAGTACTGTATTGTCTTAATTACTATAAATTTGAAATAAATTTGGATATCAGGAAATGCAATTCCCTCAATTTTGTTTTAAAATGTTTTGAGTTAGTATAAGTTTCAGTAGCTTTTTGGTGTATAATCTTTAGTTGATTGTCAGTTAATAAGAATGCCTAACATTTGCATTCCTTGGTATTAGACTAAAGTAAATGATGAGGTATCATGACTATCTCAAATGGAAAAAAGTCATCGACGTCTTAGTAAATGAAAAACCTCACTAGGTGAATAAGTCTCAAGGGTTGTTTTTATTAACTCTTCTTACCCAAGTAGAATGTTTAATATTATTGATTGATATTTGAGTTTTGTAAAATACAAATTTTAGGTCAAATACTTTGTCTGGAAACTTAGTCAGATAGAAATCCCATATATGTTAGTGAAATTTGCTCTCTTGGATCCCTCTTGATAGGCTATTATGCCGGATTTTAAGAAGATCTTATTTTAAAAAGATTTGTTTTAAATACTTAGAAATATTGGGAAATAAATGTAACTATTGGAAGAACTGTTAGTGAAGAAACACCCAAAATAGTTTAACAAAAGAGAAAATATGAAGGAATATAACAAATCTCAACCCAAATGGAGACTCATTTTCATGATGAAGAATCTTGAATGAATGATTTTTCTCTCACTGTAACATATATATTATATTGTAATAGTGTAGTCCCCAGGCAAAGGGGGGGTTCCAGATTCTCTGAACCACCCTAAGGAAGGGTGGACCTGGGCAGGGAGGTGAAGTAAGAGAGAAATTCTGAAAGAAGAAAACTGGGGAAAGAAACACAGAGATGGAGAAAGAAGACCAGACGTACTTGGAGCAAAAAGACATGTGAAGAATCCACACTTGCTTCTTAATCTTGGACTTGTACCAGGGACTTGGGGGATATGGAAGGAAACACTTGAAAGAGACAGAGATGTGGGTGAGAGACCTATGAGGAGGCTGAAAATGACAGCCTTTATCTTGACTTATATATTGATTTTGCTCTTTTCCTTCCAGATTTGCCCAGCCCTTGCTGCCACTTTCCTATGGTTTCCCACCAGTAGGTGCCTTAGACTTATAAGTTTTTGGGCCTCAGCTATACTGCTTTAGTCCACCCCTGTTTGGCTGTGTATTTAGCCATGAAGAGGTGGGTAACTTGGGGTGTTTAATTGGAAACTATTCTATTTTAATTCCATTCTCTTTTCTCTCTTTTTATAACTTAATAAAACCTGAAGTATATGCACTATCAGTGAATATTTAAACTCTTAAACTTCTAGTGAAGTGTTACACATCAATCAGATATCATTTCATAGAATATTAGTTACACTATATTTAGATGTTACAGCATAGTTATAAAATAGGTTGCATTATTGTCATCAGGTTTGAAGTATTAGTCACTTGGCATTTTTAGGGTTTGAATAGTTTTGTTATGGTTGTGATATTTCTTTTTATTTTATTTTATTCAGCTTTATTAAGGAAACATTGGTTTACAATGTTATATATGATTCCAGGAAATAAGCTCACTCATCCTCAGATATATGTTACCACCTGATTCTTCCATCAAAGCACCCAGATTCTTTCCCCTAGGCAATTGGGCCTTATACCCTTCTGTTGCCATCCCAATCCACCATTCCCTTCAGCAGCTTCAGTTCTGCAGTCATATTTTTAGGGTGTATTTTGGTATAATTTGTTCAGACACTTTGTTTTTGTATATGTGTTCCACAACTGAGTTAATTAATTTGGTATTTTTCTCTCTCCTTCTGACTTGTTTCACTTAGCATAGTTTTCAAGTTCCATCTATATTGTCACAAATGACAATATTCATAATTTTAATAGCTGACTGGTATTCTATTGTGTATATATACTACATATTCTTAATCTACTGCTCTGTTAATGGTTATTTCGGTTGTTTCCATATGTGACTATGTAAATAGTGCTGAACATGGGAATGCATATATTCATTTGGATTAGTGATTTTATATTCTTTGGGGAAATACCTAGGAATGGAATTACTGGATCATAAGATAGACCTATTTTTAACATTTTTGAGAAATCTACATACTGTTTTCCATTGTCTCTGAAATAATCTACATTACCACAGTGTAGGAAGGCTTATTTTTCTTCACATCCCCACCAACATTTGTTGTTTTAATCATTTTGATATGAGCAAATTTTACAGGTGTGAGGTGGTGTTTCGATATAAAATATAGACAAAAAACTCCCCAAAGTAAATTTCAGAAATATCTGTTTAGACTCTTCTCCAGCTACAAAGAAAACAAAGGAGAAAACAAACACAGGGATGATGTCAAACTAAAAAACTTCTGTATAGTGATAAAGACAGTGACCACAACAAAAAGACACCATACTGAATGAGAAAACTTTTGCATACTATGCATTTGATAAGGGATTGATATCAAGAACGATACAACTCCCCAAAAAGAAAAGAGCCAATCAACAAGAGGGCAGAAGAGCTAAATAGGGATTTATACAAAGAAGATATGAGGATGACCAACAGACATATGACAGTGTTCACCATCACTTATCATCAGGGAAATGCAAATGAAAACCATAGTGAGGTACCACATCACAGTTGTGAGAATGGTCAATATAAAATATTAAAACAAACAGTAAGTTCTGGGTAGGATGTGGAGAAAAAAACTAACCCTATTACACTGTTAGTAGGAATGTAGACTGGTATTTCCCTCTGGAAGTAAGTGTGGAGATCTCATGAAACTAAAAATGGATCTTCCATATGACAAAGCAATTCTAGTCCTAGGTATCTACCCCAAGAACACCAAAACACTAGTTTGAAAGGACATATAGCACTTCTATGATAATAGAAGCACTATTTATAATAGCCAAAATATGGAAACAACCTAAATGTCCCAGAACAGATGAGTAGATCAAGAAAATGTATAAACAATGGAATACTACTCAGCTATGAAAAAAGGTAACAAGCAACATTCCAAGAATAAATCAGGAAGAGGTAGAAACCCTGAACTTACCATCACAAGAAAAGAAACTGAAACATTAATCAAATGTCTCCCTAATAACAAAAGCCTGGGCCAGATAGATTGACTAGAGTTTACTACACCTTGAAAGAGGAATTAATATATATCCTTCTCAATATCTTACAAAGAAACTGAAGAAGAGTGAATGCTGTCAAACACATTATGGGCCAACATTAATCTAAAATCAGATGAGGACATCACACACAAAAGGAAAACTACAGATTTATATCAGTATGAGCATAGATTAAAAAAAAAAACAACTAAATCTTATCAAACTAAATTCTACAATAATTTAAAAGAATCATACATCATGACCAAATGTGACTTATTACAGGGGTGCAAGGATGTTTAAACATCTGCCAATCAATTAATGTAATTTCCCACATCAACAAAAAGGGAAAATAAAAATAATATGATCATATCAATAGATGCAGAGAAAACATTTTATTAAAAATTCTCAATAAAATAAAGCTAGAAAGGGCATACCTTAATATAATAAAGGCCATGTGTACCAAACTCACAACTAATATTACACTCAAAATTGAACAACTGAAAACATTTTGTCCAAGAACAGGTATAAGGAAGCTCCACATTCATTACTATTCAACATAGAAGTGTAAGTTACAGCAATTATGCAAGAGAAAGAGGTAAAATAATGCTAATTGGAAAAGAAAAAGTTTAACATCACTATTTGTAGATGACATGATAATAGAACACCTGAAGATGCTATTAAAAACTAATTTGAAACAATAAATCAGTACAGTAAATTGACAGACTACAGAATCAATATTAAAAATCAATTGTGTTCCTATATAGCAAACTATGAAATAGAAGAGAAAGAAATAAAGAAAATAATCTTATTTATAGTTACATCAAAAGAACTAAATACCTAGGAATGAACATAGCAAAGAAGTGAAAGACATATACAATGAAAACTATAGGACATTATTGAAAGAAAGAGAAGGCACACAAAAATGAAAATGTATTCCTTACTTATGCCTTAGAATACTTGGCAGCATGAAAATAGCCATCTTACCCAAAATAATATACATGTGCAAAGTGATCCCTATCATTTTCACTGGTGTTCAGCAAAGAAATAAAGCAAATATTAGTGAAACTTGCATGGAACTACAAGACTCTAATAACCAAAGTAAAACTTTAATAATGAAAATTTTAATCAAAAATTGAAGGAAACGAACTTGGAAAAAATGGAAAATCATACTTAGTTTCTGTACAAGAGGAATTCCACTAGAAACTAAAAATAATAAGTTTTAATTTTCTATGTACTCGGAGACCATTAGCTGTAAAATAGTACAGCAGGTCCTTGAACACCATTGTTTTATTGAGGGTCACTTTGCTTTAACATTGAGGAGGAAGACAATATTCCACAGGATATTTAACAAAACAATGTAACTCAAAGACCTGCTTTTTCTATTCATCATTTTGCTTCAAGTTACAATCTCTATGAACCTATCAGCCACATCAGTGAAGATTAAATATACTTTAATATAAACTTCAACGTAATGTCAAAATACACAAAAGATAAATGACAAATTGGTAACTGCAGTTATGCAAATGATACCTACACATTTAAAAATATTTATCTTCCTCTCAAAGAAAATCACTAATTTCCATCAGAGATAAAAAAGCTCCTAAAATTGATTGAAGCTCACAATCCCCCACTGCGGGACATAATCATTATGGACAGGTTATTAATGAAAAGTTAACATAGGAAAAGAATAAGATTGGGATGTGAAAAAAAAAAAAAGAAAAAGAAAAAAATCAAACACATGACTTACCAGAGTGGCCAAGGGAGGTGACTTAGAGTACAGGAATCCGGTGTGGCTGAGATGGACTTTCAGGCTACATGTTTCTGATGTCCAAGGGGAAGATCTAGATAGTTAATATTTCAGTGGATGTCCAAGAAAAAAAAACCTGCTAAAGAATAATTCAAAGACACCTACATAATTAGTGGATCACAGTTTATTCTTAGAAGTCAGCCAATACAATGATTTTTATTTATCAAGGCAAAGCCAAGATTATATCAGAGAAAAAGCACATAGGGAAGGAAATTAACTGCAGAGGTTCAGAAACATCTAATGTTTGTACTTTATTGGGAAAACAGATCAGCTGACAGATAACACAGATGTATGTCTAGACAGAATATCTTGAGTATATTAAGCAATGAGATGAAATAAAGAAATTGTTGATTATCTTAAAAGTCTCATGAGTTTGGATTTGCAGCATGTCAGGTTGTCCCTGGACAATGTTTTCTGGTATCTTTCTTAAGCACTTCCCATTTCAGTAAAGCCAGGCCTGTCTCTTTACATCAGTAGAGCTCTTCACTCTGTTGTGCTCTTGTCTTTTCTTACCAGTCTCTTCAAAGCTCCCTTTACATCTTTGTTTCTCAGAGTGTAAATAAGAGGGTTAAGGGTGGGAGTTACTACAGTATAGAAAAGGGTGATGAACTTTCCTTGACTGTGGGCATAGGAGCTGTTGGGCTGTATATAGACAGCTGTGATGGTTCCATAGAAGAGAGACACTACCAACAGGTGGGACCCACAAGTGCCAAGCGCTTTTTGCCAAGCTTGAGCTGATCTGATCCTCATTACTGCATGGGCAATGAACCCATAGGAGAGCAAGATGAGAGACAGAGGAAGGAGGAGCAGAATCAGGGAAGCCATGAAGAGCTGGACCTCATTGGCATGAATGTCTACACAGGCCAACTTGATCATGGCAGGTACTTCGCAGATGAAGTGGTAAATCTTACGGTTCCCACAGCGAGGTAGCCGTAGGGTAATGGTGCCCTGAATCAAAGTGTTTCCCACTCCACTCAGCCATGCTATTCCTGCAAGAGACTGGCAAAGTTGTGGGTGCATAACTGTGGCATAATGGAGTGGTCGACAAACAGCAGCATAACGGTCAAATGCCATGACAGCTAGGAGGACACATTCAGTGGATCCCAGTGCCAGAGAGACATAGAGTTGAATGGCGCAGCCTATAGGAGTAATTGTCTTGTCTGGACCATGGAGGTTCCACAGCAACTGGGGAACAATACTAGTGGTAAAGCAGAGATCAACCAAGGAGAGATTGGAAAGAAAATAATACATGGGTGTGTGGAGCATTGGATCCAGACAAGAGACCAGGATGATTGCTGTGTTGCCTACCAGTGTCAGGAGGTAGGATATTAACACAACCACAAAGAGTATCTTCTCCAGCTGCGGCTGTTCAGAGAAGCCCACCAGTATGAAATCCCCTGCCAAACTCTCATTAATCATCTTCATCACCCTACTCATGAAAAAGAAACACATATGAAAATAAATGTTAGATAGTGAAAACAATTAAAATCATAAATACAGTTGAGAGAAGTTAACCCTGAAGATGGATATGAGTGTGTGTGTGTGTTATGTGTGTGTAAGCAGATAGCTGTATGTCTCCAGGATGAGAGTAAAATACCTAGAAATTACAGTCAACTGTCAAAACATATGGTGACACAAAATAGACCATACAAGAAGTGACTAATAAGTATGTTTTTTTTTCTGAATTGTTTGTTTTTCTGAAAATCTACCCTTTCTTTCTTAGCAATACCTTGTATATTTATAAAGGGATATAAAGGAGATATTGTCCAAACAAAAATACATTTTAACCACTGTTTTAGTTTCCTGTGGTAAAACTAGCAAACTAGCAAATACTAAGTCATAGAAGAAAAGATTATAGGATTATTCCTATGCTATTACCTGGGTATATCTGTCAATACCATGCTAAGGATGCACTATATATTCAAGCATTATGTTGTTTTAATTGCCTAATGCAAACCATCTACCTACCAGTTTTCTTTCAATCTTTTACTTATCATGGGAAGATGGTTACCTCAATTAAAAATGTCAAAGAAAACCAATCATTACAAATACTAAACAAGAAATATGAACAGTCCAATTTAGATGGTGTTAAGAGTCTTAATCATTATTAGGAGTTAATAAAACTTAAGAGTTAGATGGTATAAAGAGAAGTTCACCTACCGCAAAAAAATGTATGCTTTACTAAAAATTTTTAATGTTTATTCTGCATAATACAATTAAAACATTTAAGGCTTCCCCAAAATTTCATTTTTGATAGATTTCATTAAAACTGTGTTTGGGGTATACCATGAATTTTTCTTTTATATTATATAGTAGCAGAATAATGAGTCTATTTGATTGGTCACAAAATATCGTTGACTAATTTACTAGTTCTTTCATTTAATAGGTTGCTGCTGAACATATTAAGAAATATTTGAGGATAAGAAAATAGCATTGTTGGAAAGTATTAAAAAGTAGCATATTTTTCTTCATGGCAACCATACAGTCTCTCTTAGTAAGTCATATGTATATAGATATGACATGAAAAGATACAGTTTAAGGAAAATCATTTTCAGCAGAAGGAATAGAATGATGACGATTAAAGCTGAGCAGGCATCCAGGAGCTGACGTAGCTGAGAGGACTGCTGAATCTAGAATGATGGAAAACATGTCCTGTGTTTTGGCTGTCGTAGTAGGCCCACATAAGAAGCAAAATGAATGTTTAAATTAAGCTAAAGTTTTGTATTTAACAAAGATCCCTAAGAGCCAGTCTCTGTGAGGTTTGTAAACTGGTCAAGGGCAATGCAGGTAAAGAAGGAGCTCATAATTAACATGATGTCTACATTTCAAATAAAGCTGGCCTCAGAGTGCAAACTGCATTGGTGAGCAGTAAGCTGAGACATAGAAACTAGTCAGGAGGCTGTGCTAATGCTTTAAGAAAGAGATGACTTGGTAGTAGCAGGTAAGATTTCTATTCTTACAATGACTTTAGCACAAAATATAGATATACTTAAATAGTCTAGATGTGGAAAGTGAGAAAGAGCAATGATGGGTCACAAGTTTATCTCTTGAACTGAGTGTTTTCTACAGAGAAATACAAAAGCTGAAAAAATCATTTGAAGAGAAAATATTAGGTACACATACCTATAATTGTATGATTCCCAAAAATATGCATATAGAAGAAATGTCAAACATGGTTCAATTTCGTTTTTGACACCTTGCCATACATCTTCTCTATTCTTTTAGCTAAACCTAGGATTTCAAAATCAGAGACCATTATTCTTCCTAACAAAAACAGTTTATCTTTCAATTTTCTATCAGTATCAATCTTAATATAATTATCCAAACTAAATATGAATATGATGATATTTTTTGTCTTTTTTGCATTTTAATCTATCTGTATGTCATTTAATTTTATGAGAGAATTTAATTTATATCTTCCTAGATGGCAAAACATCTGAAGAATATTATCCATTTCTTTGTAGTCCTCATTATCTTTCTTTACAGAATAGTTAGAATTGTACAAACCAGGATGCTAATCAAGATACAATTATCATTTCTTAAGTGTAAAATTCATAAACCTCTGTACTGAATTTAAGCCTATGAAAAATTTCAGTTCTCCATGTCTGATTTCAGAATTATCTCCCAGCACTTATAAATAAAGGTTTCAGGCCATCCATACCTTTGTTCATACCAAGATCTAATTTATTCAAGTATTTTTGATAATCCTATGTCTCTTTATTTCTATGATGAATCCATTTATTATACCCTTAATAAATCTTACCAATTAACATTAATCTCTAAGTCACTATCTTCTAAGATGTGCTCAAATTCTCCCTACAAAGCACTTCTCTTCTGAAATTCTGAATCATTTGGTAGTGTGTCAATTTGCTTAAGAACTGATTTCTTTGAGCATGCCAAGACTTCTAAATTAGAAAGCAACTCTTATGTGTTAAGATACTTACATTAAAAGTGAGCCATATACTTCACATGCAGGCCTGTTTTTATTGTAGTCAACACCAAATAAATGCGTTTTCCGTATGATACTTTTACTCATTATATTCAATAGCTGTTCTTCCAAATTTTATCTTTCCAACTAGCACAAAGTGTGTGTTTAAAGAATATATTGAAACAAAAATAACTCATTTATGTGTACTCATGTCAGTTTAAAAAAAATTCTATTTCTAAAGACATATATTATTCCTTTACTATACCTACCACCTCCATTATTTAGTCAAGAATTTGCATGATCCTAGCAAAATTATATGAATAGGTTTTAAAAATGTAATGCAGTGAAATTTATATGCTGCCCAGAAATGTTGCAGTTTCTCTTAAAGAAAATTATATGTGTGTGTGTGTGTGTGTGTGTGTGTGTGTGTGTGGTAAGGCACACATGTATATAGAAGTAATGTGTGTGTGTGTGTATACGTATATAATGTTTCCAAGCATTTCTTCTGATACAGTCATCATGTCTATATATTTTTGATTCAGATCTCAACATACTCAACCAAGTTGAATTCATTCACTTGTCCTTAGGACAGTAGACTCCAAGAGTAACACAATTTACTACAACTCATATTTTAAACTGCATATATTTGAATAGAAAGGATTCCTTTGGATTCTTTACCACTCTTGAGAAATGGCATGATTTAGAGATTAGGAGCACACACATACATACATACAAACATAGATGAACATAGCATAATCATCCATAATGTATAAATCCAAAATCATGTCTATATCAAAAAGATTTCATATCGGCAGAACCTGAAAAAACTGTAATTGAAAACAACTTTAGAAAGCTAGAGTGAGAAGGAAATTCTCCTAAATGAAGAAAAACTATCCTTTTTTGTACTTCTGCATTCTCCCTTTCCAAATGTACATTCTTCACTATAAAAATATAGCTTATTTCAAATTGAATTCCCTTCTAAAGTATTATAACATAGAAAGAGTCAATTTAACATGATGTTCAGAAATTAAAAAAAAAGCACACTTTGTAGAAGGTGGATATAAAATGTAGGTGAACTCTTGACAGAGATGGTTTCAGGAAGACTGACATAAGCAAGTGGATAAAGTAACTATTATGTTTTCTAGTATAAATAATTTGAAGTATATTTAGATGGCCAAGAGAAAACAAATGATCACCATTATCTCCTTACCTCTGAAAATTTTGTCCTTCAAATATCCAATTAGTTTCATAAACCAAATATAGGTGATCACTACCAATGAGTTTTCCAAAACCCATGAAGTTCTGAATAAAGATCTCTGGTAGCATTAATTCCTTGAGTCACACTAAAACACACTGGCTTGTTACTATAGTAAGAATTAATATCCAGCCCAGAATGGCACCTTGGAGACTCTATATTCCTAAAAGGGCAATTAATACCAAGCACAATGGTGACCAAGAGCAAAATGTTCTCCTGCAGAAATTGCATAGTACAAACTACTTCTGCCATGCATGTAAACCTTCAATCTTGAAGACATACAGGTCTCAATTAACAAAACAAAATAAAATCTCAGAAAAGTGAAAATAAAGTCTTTACCTTCAGAATAGTATGTAGGGAGACATGATTTCCATGGAATTTGTTTCATTTGTTACATATTTAATTACCCTTTGTATAATCAGAACATAATTATAAAACTGCATATGTTGAATGCATGTGTCACATTCATGCAAGTGTCACAACTTGATATGTGGAGATATCATAAGTATTCATATTGGGTTCTCTTTCAGGAATATTGCAATAGAATGTTTTGTAATAACAAATTTCTTTGGTCAACATTTCCCAAACAGTTCAAAAGTTTTTCTGGTCCAATGAGTTTGAGAGGCTCAGTCTACAGACTTAGAAATATACAAAGAATGTTGGCATAAGAAAGTCTATGCCTTCTTTCATTAAATTTCATTCAGAATATCCATAAATCATTTTCCACAGATTATTGAAAAAAAAACTTGTCAAAAACTTGTATAATTTAGAAGCACTAATTTTGAGAGACCTTGTCATAGAAGTACATATTTTAAAATAAAGGGGGAATTGGAAATGACCTTACCTGTGAATTACTTGTTATAGAGATAGAAAGAACATAGATTTTATGGGGTAATACTGAGGAGAGGACAGAAAACCTTATGAAAACCACAGAACACATCCCAAGATGACTCTTAAATGGTCTATTTCATTATGTCATACCCAAATGCAAACTGAAAGTAGGCATTATATATAAGTATAGGAAACTAAAGTATCTGCCGGTGATGATGGACTGGAAATAAAGACATGATCATATGCAACTGAAATTGGTTTAATACATCCTTCTTGACTAAATAATAGTTTTGAATAAAAATGAATATACAAAACCCTGTAAACATTATTATATCTTCTAATTTTGTAGAAGAAAAGTTTAAAGTTACTCATTATAAATTGTAACTCTTAATATATGCGCAGACTATGTAATGCTTGTACCACCAGAAACAAAGAATAGTGAACAATTTGGCATAACTCATAAAAAGAAAATAGAAAAAAATATAGGAAAATATGTTAAATGATAAGTTGAGATAAAAGTATTATCAGTGGTGAAGTCAGCAATACAGTGATCACCAAGTGCTTAGTGTACTACAGAAAACTATAGAAGGAGGAGAAGAGGAGGAAGAGGAGGAGGGGGAGTTTTGGGGGAGAAATAGGGGGAGAGGAGGAGGAGAAAGTGTTAGAGCCAACAGTGTCAGAACTCTGGGAAAGTATAAAATATTTTAATAACAAATGCTTATCAAAAAAATGGCAACTTAAAATTTTTGTGATGCTTTTGATGTCTTCAGTTGCCTTCATTCAATATATTCTTGGACATAATGATCTTTCAGTGCCCACTGTCCTTAATTTTGCAGGGAGTAAAGCAGATATTCTTCGCAAATTAAAGTGTACATTTTAACCTGTTTGGGAACTACCTGAAAGACTGATGCACTATCACTGTTTCAAAATACAGGATGGGAAATTGGCTTGCATTTTTCAGAAATGTGGCAAAGCAAACTAACAAACTAAAGATATCTGTGGCAAAAGATTGTGGTTGGAAAATTTGATAGTTTGCCTAAAGCACAGGAACAAAAGTTGGGGAAATCTTTGGGGAATTAGGACATTCAAACGCATCCATGTATAAGGTGCAATGGACTAAAATATTGTGTTCCGGAGCCCCCAGACCCAGGTTGGGGACAGAGCCTGAGCAGCCAAGAACCTGACGCTTTTCTACAAGATGCCGCCAGACCTAACCCAGACCAGCAGAGCTCTTGTAACTCTGCAAGACCCTGTAGGCCCCACTGAGACGGGTGAGGCCCCAGACTCTCATTTTGAAGGGAGCCAGAGCAGCCAAAGACCTCATAACCTTCTGCAGGACTCCACTTGCCCCCGCCTAGAGATCTTGCAACTTTTGTGCCAGTGCCCACAAAAACAGGAATGAGCCTGCACCTGCCCAAACTAGAAGAAGCCTCAAGACCTTCTACAGGACCCTGCCAGCACCCGCCTGGACCTACAGAGGCCGTATGACTTCCCATGAGATCCCCACCAGCCGTGCATGGACTGGTGAGACCCCCACACTTGCATCAGGGAGTGAGCCAGAGTAACAGATGCCTCAAGCTCTCCATGAGACCCTGCCAGCAGTTTGCCCAGAGAGATGAGAACACTTATGAGTTAGAGTGGAGGAGTCACACTGAAGAAAGCCACACATAGCAGCTGGATCCCAAAGCTAATAATGGGTAGAAGGAAAAACCCAGCAAATGGCAATAAGCAAATAGTCCCAAGAGAACCATAAAAAGCAGAACAAATTCCCAGAACTGCAAGGCAGATGTGGAAGCTATGTTCTCCTTATCAGACACAGAGTTTAGAATTGCAATGATAAAGAAATTCAAAGACATGGAGGAAAAGTCAGAAAACAAATGCATGCCCTTAGAGAAGAAATCAACAAACTGAGGAAAGAAAACCAAGTTCTAAGTAAGATAAAAATAGAGCTTCGGCATTTCAAAAGAGAAATAGAAGCAAGGAAAAACAGCAAAAGTTGCAAAAGATCAAGTGGAACAATGACTCGGTGTAATTCAAATGGAGATGTACAAAGAACCCAGATAAAGAAGGAAAGAGAGAAATAAAATTTAAAAAATGAAGAAACACTCTGAGAACTATCCAACTCCATGAATAAGGCAACATGAGAATAATAGTAATACCAGAGAAGGAAAAGGGAAGGGAAGAGAAAATGCATTTAAGGAAATAATGAAGGAAAAAATCCCAAATCTAGAGAGGGGATAAATGTACAAATACGGAAAGCTAAAAGAACCCCAGCATACCTAGATAAAACAAGATTGTCAGATGAAACATGATAGTAAATGTCCTAAAATTTCAGGACAAAGAAAGAATATTGAAGTGAGCAAGAGCTAACTTGAAGAAGCAGGTTACATATAAAGGTACACTAATTGGGTAACATCAGAATTCTTTAAAGAAACATTGCAAGCAAGGAAACAATGGAATTGCATGTTCCGAAAGCTTAAGGAGAAAAACTACCAGCCAATAATATGCTGTCCCACAATACTCTCCATCACATATGATGGGAAAATTTGAAGGGCTTTTCAATCATAGAGATATCAATGTGTTTGCAAACAATAAATTGCCCCTCCAAGAAACAGTGAATGAGATTACTCATTGAACCAAAAAGAGGAAGATACATAATGAAGTAAGTAAGGAAACAGTCCTACAAACAATAACAATAAAATGGAAGCAAAGTGGTAGGGTATATAAAACCAAGGTACATAAATCAGTTGCCTAGCTATACACAAACAATGACATAGAAGAGGGTCCCATTTAAAACACACCAAAATATTTAAATATTTAAGAGCAATATTAACAGAGAAGGTCAAATATCTAATACAAAAAAAAACCCTTCAAAACATTGTTGAATTAAATAGAATAAGATACAAAGAAATGGAAAAATATTTCCTGTGCATGGATTGGAAGAATCAACATTGTCAAAATGGACATTCTACCCAAAATATTGTAGTTTCAATATAATCCCAATAAAAATATCAGTGGCATATTTCAAAAAACTGGAACAAATACTACTGAAATTTGTGGAATCACAAAAGACCACAGATAGCAAAAGAAATCTTGACAAAGCAGAAGAGAATGGAGGTATCACACTTCCAGACCTCAAGCTTTATCAGAAATTCACAGTAATTAAAACAGACTGGAACTGGAACAAAAACAGACATTCACACCACTGGAATAGAATTGAGAAGTGAGGAATAAACCTACATATTTAGAGACATTTAATCTATGACAAGGGAGCCAAAAACATATGCTAGAACAAGGACAGCATCTTCAAGAAATTGTGTTGGGAAAACTGGACAGCTGAAATGAGACCATGACCTCACACTATACACAGAAATCAACTCAAACTGGATCAAAGACTTGGGTGTAAAACCCAAAACCACATAGTACATAGAAAGAAGCACAGGCCAAACATTTCACGACATAAGCTTTTGTGATGCCTTTAGGGATCCGTCCTCAGCAGTAAGGAAAACAAAAAAGAACATAATCAGCTTGGACTACATTAAACTAAAAAGTTTCTGAAGGGCCTCCCTTGTGGTACAGTGGTTAAACGCTGAGCTGTGGAGCAGCAGCAACGTGAGTTTGATGCCTGGCCCAGGAGATTCCCACATGGCTCAGCAGACCTCTCCTGCCTCACCCGCTGCTCCCCTCAGCAGTGTGTTTCCGTCCATCTGCCTGTTCTGCTCCCGACTTTGTCTCTGGTGAACCCCCTCGCCGCCCCACACCCCTGGCCTGTACCCTAGCTTGTATTGTAAATAAATAAATCTTTAAAGAAAAAAAAACAAACAACAACAATAAAAAAACACCCTACTGAATGGGGAAAATATTTGCACACCATACATCTGACAAAGGACTGATATCAAAGAATGCATAAAATGCTACAAAACCAAAACAGATAACCCAATCAAAAGTGGGCAAAATAATTAGATACCTCTCCAAGGAAGACACTAAAATAACCAGTAAACATATTAAGAAATGTTCATAATCTCTTATTATTAGGGAAATATAAGTCAAGACGGCAATGAGATATCATCTCACACCTATGAGAAGGCCCATACTGAAAAGACCAGAAACACGGACTGACAAGGATGTGGAGAAAGGTGAGCCCCCTCCACTGCTGGTGGGAAGGCAAGCTGGTCCAGCCTCTATGGAGAGCTGTATGGAGGTGTCTTAAAACATTAAACATGGATCTGCTATTTCACCCACTAATTCCACTCCTAGGCATCTGCCCACAATAATTCAAAAACACTAATTGGAAAGTAAACTTTCACTCTCATGATTATTGCAGCACTATTTACTATCGTTAAACTAGGGACACAACTTAAGTGCATTGGAACAGGTGAGTGGATCCAGAAGATGTGGTTTATATTACACACACTCAATTAGTATGTTTTTAAGTATGTTGAGGATGCAGAGCGTCTACTTTTCCAGTAGATGGTGCTACATGTCAGGGAGAATGGATGTTTAGTTGCCTCTTCTGAGACTTGCAGCAGGGGCTTGAAGGGGTCTGTCTCTCGTGGACGTGGTGTTTCAGCCGTTGGTCTCTACCGTTTGCCAGCTAGGCTTTCAGTACAACCTCGAAGAGCTGTACAGCACAGCTTCCCTGCATCAGCCAGTCTGTGTGCACTTGATTCCTGGGAGGAGAGGTCATGTCTTCTTCACTGGGGAACTTTTCCACCTGACTGGCCCCAATACCTTCACACACATCTCTTCACAGTTCGCAGTGCATTTCCACACTAAGAAGCTCTCCCTTCCCCAGGACTGCCCTATATATACATGAATGCAGATCTGAACCGCAGTTGCCTCTCCCACCAAGTTTTGTTGTGTAGAGTTGTATTGCCTTCTATTTATTCTGCCACTCATAGTCAACATCTGTCTCCAGTGTCCAGGAAGTGCTTTGCCCCAAGTCAAGGAAACATCTGATTCCAGTGCCTGGGGGGACTGCTTTATATTATTCCCAGAAGTGAAGAAGGGAATCTTCCATGATCTCATCTTCCCCTCCTAAAGTATTATCTTTTATGCAAATTCAACAGAGAGAGACTTTCCTATTTACAAGAAATGTAATTTACACTAGAAATCATGAGGTAATTCCAAGGAACTTAGTTCATATCAGAAGTGGCAGAGGATGACTGAGTAGCCCATAAAATTCATTGTGCCCTCTGTATTCAATGAAAGTGGTGATAAAGGGTTTTCATTTATTGTGCCCACTGGGGAGGATTCTGGAGATGCCCAATTAAATAAAAATATGCTGGGGTTTTATAAACTAAGTATGTTAAGAGCTTTTCAGAAAAGAGTGTTTCAGGATTCTTTTCTTTTCAGTGTCATGATTTAAGTGAGTTGGGGTTAAAGAGTTTATTTTTTTCCACATTGGCTTTGGCGGGAAAACTAATGTAGCAGAATAACAGGTTTTTTAAATGTCTCAAAACTTACATTTTGTGGATTTATACACTTCCACATTTTTTGGATGAGTTAGGTTGTTGTGCACTTGTCAAAAAGTGCTTATTCAGAATATGGACATAATTTATGATTTCCAATGGCACAGATAAGCATGGAATAGGTTACTTAGTAAATGGCATTTCTTTTAAAATGATTATTCCTTTTCATTGAAAATTATAATATTTAATTAGATATTTCTTAAAATTTCTAATATCTGAAAGATTTGAATGCTTTCAAATTGAATATGTATTAATGGGCTAGATTTTATATAAATTTCTTATTCTACTTACCAATGAAGGCACCAAATTTCAGAGAACAAGAGACAATAATGGTATGTCTTTAACAAATGTCTCTTAGTTGGGCAACTTGATGCAGTGTGTCAATAGCCCAAGTTATTCAACAGTTCTGAAAATTTGCCTTTATTTTCTTCTCTCATTCTTTTGCTTTAAATCCTTTCTTGTTCAACAAAAATTACCTTTTTTTATTTACCTTATTACTGAACATTTTTCCTTAACATTCCTTCAGAAGTTGGAAAGTCATTTAATAGTATATAAATTAATGTGCTTGTTTTATATAGGCCTAACAAGTATACTTGTTCTTTACTGTTGACCAGTGGGGCTGGGTTCCGTCTTGTGTCAAGAATAGAAAGTATGAAGATGGATCACGGGTGAATTGGTGGTGGGCTACCCAAGGGGAATACAAAATGTAAAAGACATAAATAA